>APFE031724572.1:0-22003 GCA_000404065.3 Pinus taeda
GAATAAAAATTGTACTGAATGATTTATCTTTCCTATTGTTTTCCTATTTGTTCTCCCTGACCATGTCTGTTTAACAACTACAAAAAAAATTGCAAAAAAGGCTAGGGAGCGAAAATTTCGCTCCCAGATTTTCTCCCGGGAGCGATTTCAAGAGCGGGTTCGAAGGGGGTAGGGGGGGAGCGCCCCTACATGAAAGAGTTTGTTAGGGTTGTGTGGTTGGGGAACATACAAAAGGACCATTCCCTTCTAGTGAAAGCAAGGCAACTAATATTCTTCAATTGGTCCATTCAGACCTATTTGGTGCCCAGCCTGTAACCTCATTGGGAGGCTACATATACTCACACAAAACATGGATCTATTTCTTGAAGAGGAAGGATGAAGAAGTGTTCCAATGGTTCCGTTTTTTCAAGGCATTGGTGGAAGATCAAGCAAGGATGAAGATCAAGACTTCGAGGATCGACAATGGAACTAAATATGAATCAAATGAATTCAATTACTTTTGCAGAGACACTAGCATTAAGAGGGAGACAACTGTTCCATACACTCTTGAGCATAATGGCGTTGCTGAAAGGAAGAATTGAACGATTATGAAAGCCATCCATGCCATGATCTATGATCAAGGTCTACCAAAATTCTTATGGGGAAAAGCTACCAACACTGTTGTATATGTTCAAAATAGGAGCCCGCATCAAGCTTTGGATTTCAAGACACCCGAGGAAGTCTTCACTGGTAAGAAACTTGATGTTTCTCATTTTAGAATATTTGGTTGTCCGATATACTTTCATGTCCTTAACGAGAAAAGCAATAATTTGAAAGCTTTTGGGAAGAAAAGTATATTCGTCGGCTACAGTGAAAATTCAAAAGCATACAAAATCTATGTACATGGTCAAAGAGATGTGGAAGTAAGCCATGATGTCACCTTTGATGAAGGTGTTGCCCTTGGGAAAGCCAAAGATCTCTCCATCTCAATTTAGAACGATGACGATGCTACCGAAAAACATGATGAACCTTTGATGGATGAGCCTATGCTCGATGTTGATGGCCTGATGGATCCTATTGATCCATCCACCTCTTGGCGATCCTTCTACCTCAAGGAAAAAACTATTATGGCTCAAAGACACTCTTGAAGATGTTGAAAGGCATTGCTCCAAGAGGGATATTTCGCGAAAGTAAGAAGCTAGACAAGTATCAAGGGTACTTGGCTACTGTGAGTATTGTTGTCGCCCAAACTAGCAAGGGTTCTAAGAGGGGATCCTATATAGCAACTACTAGGTCAATGGCTACAATGGAGCGATAACCCACTGTCACCTCAACTAAGGCTCCCTGTTATTTACGGATTTTCAACGATGGAAGGAGACCTGATGTAGGAGGAATCACTTAGAAGAATGTATCTACGAATGGATAGGGAGTGATTCCTCAAGTCTATTCACAAGAGGCAATGAGACATTAGTCAAAGTCAATAGATTGACTTGCCATAGATGATCCCAATCCATTGTCGAAAAATCATTCACTTAAGCAGAAGTCAACAACAGTAAAAATTGCCTTAATTAGTCAGTGGTCAATGGTCAACATGCCAGTAAAATTAGCCCAATTTATTTGGTCAAACGAGAAAGCAATTCACGCTCTTTAGGCAATCAAAATGCAGTCAATGTAGCCTTCAAAAGTTTGGTCAAAACTTTGTCAACAGGTTACGGACAAAATTGCCTCAGACCTGTGGTCAACCCTACCTCAACCCTGTGGTCAATGTAGGTCAAACACCTCAATTTGCCTCCTTTCCTGTGCCCGCAAGTGTGTCCTAGTTGGCAGAGTAACAATCCATAAAAATCACAGTGAAATAGTTGGTCAATGGTGCTTTATATATTGGAAAAGTCAATTGCAGAAAAATCGTAGGAAATTTGCCCTCCAAAAATTCACACATGTGGGAGAGAGATAGCTCTGTTTTTTCAAGGCATTGGTGGAAGATCAAGCAAGGATGAAGATCAAGACTTTGAGGACCGACAATGGGACTAAATATGAATCAAATGAATTCAATTACTTTTGCAGAGACACTAGCATTAAGAGGGAGACAACTGTTCCATACTCTCTTGAGCATAATGGCGTTGTTGAAAGGAAGAATTGAACGATTATGAAAGCCATCCATGCCATGATCTATGATCAAGGTCTACCAAAATTCTTATGGGGAAAAGCTACCAACACTGTTGTATATGTTCAAAATAGGAGCCCACATCAAGCTTTGGATTTCAAGACACCCGAGGAAGTCTTCACTGGAAAGAAACTTGATGTTTCTCATTTTAGAATATTTGGTTGTCCGATATACTTTCATGTCCCTAACGAGAAAAGCAATAATTTGAAAGCTTTTGGGAAGAAAAGTATATTCGTCGGCTACAATGAAAATTCAAAAGCATACAAAATCTATGTACATGGTCAAAGAGATGTGGAAGTAAGCCATGATGTCACCTTTGATGAAGATGTTGCCCTTGGGGAAGCCAAAGATCTCTCCATCTCAATTTAGAACGATGACGATGCTACCGAAAAACATGATGAACGTTTGATGGATGAGCCTATGCTCGATGTTGATGGCCTGATGGATCCTATTGCTCCATCCACCTCTTGATCCTTCTACCGCAAGGAAAAAACCATTATGGCTCAAAGACACTCTTGAAGATGTTGAAAGACATTGCTCCAAGAGGGATATTTCGCGAAAGTAAGTAGCTAGACAAGTATCAAGGGTACTTGGCTATTGTGAGTATTGTTGTCGCTCAAACTAGCAGGGGTCCTAAGAGGGGATCCTATATAGCAACTACTAGGTCAATGGCTACAATGGAGCGATAACCCACTGTCACCTCAACTAAGGCTCCTTGCTATTTACGGATTTTCAACGATGGAAGGAGACCTGATGTAGGAGGAATCACTTGGAAGAATGGATCTATGAATGGATAGGGAGTGATTCCTCAGGTCTATTCACAAGAGACAATGAGACATTAGTCAAAGTCAATAGATTGACTTGCCATAGATGATCCCAATCCATTGTCGAAAAATCATAGTCACTTATGCAGAAGTCAACAACAGTAAAAATTGCCTTAATTAGTTAGTGGTCAATGGTAAACATGCCATCCAAATTAGCCCAATTTATTTGGTCAAAAGAGAAAGCAATTCACGCTCTTTAGGCAGTCAAAATGCAGTCAATGTAGCCTTCAAAAGTTTGGTCAAAACTCTGTCAACAGGTTACGGACAAAATTGCCTCAGACCTGTGGTCAACCCTGCCTCAACCCTGTGGTCAATGCAGGTCAAACACCTCAGTTTGCCTCCTTTCCTGTGCCCGCAAGTGCGTCCTAGTTGGCAGAGTAACAATCCATCAAAATCACAGTGAAATAGTTGGTCAACGCTGCTTTTTGTATTGGAAAAGTCAATTGCAGAAAAATCGTAGGAAATTTGTCCTCCAAAATTTCACACATGTGGGAGAGAGATAGCTGCCCAAAGAAAGCCGAATCCATCATGAGAGGAAGGAGAAAATCATGTGTGATGATGCCAAAATGGAGTCAACTCATCTTATATTTATACAAGTCAATGTGGGTCCAAGGTCGGCATGTCTCTTGGGCATTGTGAGATACATGACTTTAGGGCCAACCTTGACCAAAACCAACATTGTGGGTTTGACTTCAAAAATACATTTTTGGTTGTTAGAATCCATTGTGTCGTAGGTCAAAATTGGTTCTCTCGAGAGGAGGAATCCAATGCCATCACCATCTCATACAAAGGAGCCGTCTATAGTAGAATTTGACCTTAGTTGACCATTTTTAAAACTCCCTCTCAACTAAGGGGAATTCCACCTGCCAATAACCATCATCATGCTGCCATCATAGCCATCATGCTGCTATCATATTGTTGACATCATAATCATCATGTATTGTGACTGCGTTTCCTGTCATCTGTGCTGAATATTTGATATCATAGATCAAGAAGAAAAGATCCTTGAAGTCGAGTCACAAAAACTTGCCACCTTTGGAAATGACAGAGGCAAATCGTCATCTCCAGGGATAGAACCGCATCCAAGCTTGATCCCAGATCAAGACCGTGCTGAACACCATGCATCCTAGTCATAAGGAGTACAACAATACACGATGCGTCCATTGGTAGTGTTATGCTCCCTAACCACTTTTCCCAACTCATTGGCCATATGAGATGTACTTGCCATGTGTCTCGGACTACATGGGTAGGATGATGTTGGGGCAAAAACAAGGAAAGAATAAATCACATCCTGCTCACAACCACACATAGGGAAAGGATAAACCACATCCTACAATCACATGTGACAACGATCGTAGGGAAAGAATAAACCACATCCTACACGCATGCAAACCATTGATAGTGGGGAAAGGATGAACCAAGTCCTACATGCATGCTAACCGACAATCGTAGGAAGGATCCCACACGTGGGGAAAGGATGAACCATGTCCCACCGACATGGCAACCACTAATCATAGGGAATGAGTATCCTACATGTGGGGAAAGGCTAAACCACGTCCCATCGACATGTGACAATTGACAGATACCTATATGCATCTCTTACTTGGGTAAATACGTACAAGAAAAGGATGAACTACATCATGTACATGGCGAACCGATAGGGAAAGGAGTAAACCACATCCTATGGTAGCTTATAAGCTCCAAAAAGTACCCCAGGTCCCCAGGAGCTGCCAAAGCTCAATGTTTAGTCGAGACCATCATAGTAGGGTCTATCCATGACTCCCATCCTCTCTTTGAAGGAAGATAATCTTGACCTTACCAAGAGGTTATGCAAGGATGAGAGTAATCTGCACACCAAACCATAAATAGAGTTTGATTGCTCTCTACTGTACTGTTAAATTTGGAAACTAGGGCCAAACATCACTTTAGACAACTGTTATGAGGCAACTTATATTTTTCTTGGATTCCTCTTTCCAAGAGGTGTAGGATTGATCTAAAGATTATCCCATTTTGACATGTACAAATGAAGTTATGAATCTATCTTGATTATGGACAAATTGTCAAAGTCGGCCAACCATCAAATTAACCTCCTCCAACCTTCAACGTTGCATATAAATACAAGGTGCCTCCTCCTCATTTTGGCATCTCATCTCATTCGTCTCTCTCTTTCATCTTGATTGGGTATGAATTTCTGGGCCTTTCTCCACACATGCAAAAGGAACACTCTTTCCTAGCTGTTGTGTTGACCAAATTTGACCGAAATTTCAAGAGGCTGAAATTTCACGACACTGAAATTTCAGTGGGTTGAAATTTTAGGAGGTTGACTTTGATTAGCGTTGACCTTGTTTGACTATGATTTTGTGAGGGAGACTTTTGTTTGGACAGGCTATTGTTATGGGCATAAAAGCTGAGGCAGTTTGACCCATGCATTCACTAGCGTTGATTGCCCTACTTTAGGTTACTGCGTTGACTTTTGTTGACTAGATTTGATTGGTTATTTTTGGACTGTTTTGGGCTACATTATCTTGCTGTTGGCGACAGAGTTGACCAAGGTTGACCGCTCTCTTTTGAAGGTCAATTTCAACCATATTGACCAATGTTGACTCTTTGGTTAGGGCTTTCTATTTCTATTGTTTTGACTGATCAGTTTGGGCAAGTGAATATTGTAAATTGTACTCTCTCTCTTTTGAACTTTTTGAAGAATTATAAGAAGAATTGATCAAGGGTTTCCCCAAATTAGGGTTTGTCCCTAGCTGGTGCCATATCTGTGTTGGCTTGTCTTCTACTATTATTGTTTATGTTCTATCTGCCTTTTACCATCAGGTTGGTTGATTGCTGATATTGGGCTAATAAAGAAAATTGAAATAAAATTGCTCTAAGCATAGAACATACCTTTGTTATCCTAAAATTAACACATTGACATGTCAACCATTGATCATAGGGAATGATCAGCCTACATGTGGGTAAAGGATAAACCACGCTCCATCGACATGTCCACATGCGACAATCGACAGATGCATATATGCATCTCTTACTGGGGTAAATATGTACAAGGAAAGGATGAACAACATCCTGTACATGATGAATCCATGGGGAAATGAGTGAACCACATCCTATGGTCACTTATAGCTCCAAAAGTACCCCAGGCCCCTAGGAGCTGCCAAAGCTCATTGTTTAGTCGAGACCCTCATAATAGGGTCTATTCACGACTCCCAACCTCTCTTTGGAGGAAGATAATCTTTTCCTTACCAAGATGTTATGTAAGGATGAGAGTAATCTGCACATCAAACTAGAAATGATAGAGCTTGATTGCTCTACAATGTACCATATTAAAATATAGAGGTATCCAATTCTTGGAGCTGTCGTGGAACATGGATTCTCTGAAAAAATGAATCCCACTCAAGAATATGGCTCACTGAAGAGCTTCCTCAACCAACTGGCTTTATAATAAGCCATACTTGTTGCTATATACATTCAACCTCAATAGTGCTTACAGAATAATTGAATCAAAAGATATAGCACAAGATGTGCTCTTTCCATCCATCACACTGCCAACAGAGCCAACATTAGAAAATACATAGAATCTTAGATTCCAACAGTGTATTTCAGATTATAGATAATAGAATCACAAAGATATCTTAATAAGAAACTAATCCAATACATGAGGCTCATCCATAGATCGACTCAGAGTCTTCATAGCGAGGCATTTGACTGATAGGCAGTTTATGAATAACAACACGGATCCCACAAGATATACATATGCAGACCAAACTCCATCTCATCGGATCTTTAAGTGCAGGGAATAGTGCAGCAATGCTAGGTCTTCCATCTTTATTTTAAAAGTCAAATCCCTCTTAAATTGATAATCGAGAGGTTCATCAATTAGACATCATCAATAACTGCATCTTTATAATCCAATCAACATTGCTCGTCCATAACTCCCTCTGAATATAGGGAAAGTGACCTTGCCAAAACATATTCATCGAGCCACTTGTAACTTGTCCCTTTTCCTGCGATAGACCCTTAAGTCCATGTGCCAAAGTGATCAATCATAATCATGCAACTTCCATGCAACCTCTCAAGTAACAGGGATATATCAAGGCATCATCAGAGTCATCATAATCATAATTAGTTGCCATGACTTGCCTTCATCAATAAGCATCGGGCAAGAGGAGTCATCGGGTCATACTGCCAGGGATTCTATACCTCCTTCTGAAGCCTTGTTCCATGTTATCATCTAAATTTTAATCACGAGCTTCTCATGCAAGGGATGAAACTTTCCACGAGGCAACTACAACAACAAACTTCTAGGAAGCTTGCTTCATATCAGAGAGTAAACTCTGAAGAATCATCATGGTCCTTCTTCAACAAGAGTGAATAAATCCTCCCACGAGATTATCCCAAAACAATTGCATTATGCTTCATTGCTAGATGACTGCAACCAACACATTAAATCACCCAATGCATGATGAGGAGGGGTCCTTCGCATCGAGGCATCCATATTCATAAGTCCATCCTTTCATAAGTTCTTGGCTCAACACTTCAAAGCGCTCAATGACCCAATCAAGATGCCAAAATCATGGTCCTCACTGTTCCCTCAGCTCATCGTGTTTGCCAAGACATGATCTGCAATGCACACCTTTCTTCTAATGCTTTCTTCACGAGGCACCTGCAATAGCCATAGACAAACACTACCAAGCACAATACGTGATCATAAAAGCATGAGATACGATCAAAGGTTTTCATACGCTAATGAAGGATGGTCAAAACATTGTCCTCATCAATCACACCCTAGAATCCACAAATCCTAAAAATCAAAAGAAAAGGCTTCTTATGAGGGAAGATAATAGGGTTAGCATTTCATATGTGAGATAGGGTTTCCCATGAACCATCTAGGGTTTGTATTCTAATCAAACACTCCATCAAAAGACCCTTAAAACAAATAAAAGTAGATGCATTGCATGTACCTTGAGAGATACCATACCTCTGGTTTTACATTCATATAGTTTGCTATAATGGTCTGCTCCAAAGTGACTATCTGCCAGACTTTCAAGGGTACTATCACCCTTATCCAAAGGTGCCAACATAAATGAGCTGCATAATTTTCTTAGATGAACTTCTTTTGCTTCAACTGCTAGACAAAAATAGGATCACATGGAGGGCTGCCACTAAACCTTCTCAACAAAATCACATCTGCTGCTAGACAATGAGCAACATAGTCAACAATATGACATTATGGAGGGATTCTTTAAAAATCATTTTCAAATTGATGTCTAAGGAGACCATCCCTTCTCATCACTGCATCCTCTACTTTCATTGACTTAAGGGCACCTTTTTTGAAGGCTTCAAATATATGAATATATATTCCTTATTGATTTGCAAGTCGGCTTCAATGGAACTAGCTTATAACACTTGTGTATATATATGTGCTTGTAATAGTGATAACGACTCGACCTCTTCAATACACAAAACAGGGTTCCTTGATTTTACTGATATGGATGACATAGGATGCCCACTGATTGCCTTTTCAATGCTACAACTCACACCTTGCAAGTATATGCATACAAGATCTCAGTTTCCTTAAATTATGGAGGGCCTTAGAACTGTCCTTTAAAAAAGTTCTTGACTTCCTTACAAACATGTGGAATGAGAAGTCCACCACCTTTCTTCTTTTATAGCCCTGAGGTCAAGGAATCACAACCCTGATGACATATAATAGTGCTTTATGTGAGAGTATATAACAATGCTTTATGTGACATAGGCTTCTCGGCTTTATTACAAGCATAAGAAATAAGTAGGCATCTTTTGAGGTAAAACAATCAACATAATCAAAACTTTTTCTCTTCAATAATTGAGAGAACAAAGAGGCGTGAATAGGTCAGATTCACTGTCTGAATTGAGGAGCGAGAGAGAGAATATAAGATAGAGTTCATTGAGCCATAACATTTTGGCATCCATACCACAATATCGCAGAACAAAGTAATCGATGTTTGGCTTCATGAACCTTTGACGCATTCTTATGTTCTTGCACTTTTCTTGGTTGCTTAGGAGAATAAAGTTTTTTTTCAAAAGATTGAGACTTTTCCAAAAGCATAAGTATGCCCAAAATGTAAAAAAGAGATAGCTCCATTGCATAAGAGACTTTTTAGTGCTTCTTGTGCTCAAAACAATAAGAACACTTTATTAATGGTTCAAGGAACTAGGCCAACAACTCGATTCTTAATTGCTTCACAGGACTCTTTAATTCATTGATTAAATCCATATAAATATATGTATCCTTAAGAGTCATAATTAACACAACATACCTTGATTGTAGCCCTTCAATCAAACTTTCATTGATTCGATCCTCAACAAATTTGCTTGTTGGACATCCTCGTTCACAAGACTTGAATTTATGTAAAGGTGGCAAAGGGATCAAATCTTCAAACATACTGCTGGCTGCTTTAACGAAGGAGAATATTGGACTCGGATCAAAAAAATCTTAAAAAAAACTCTTCATAGACTTATTATCATGATAGGTAGATTAACTGCTGAAGGAGGACTTTAGCATCTTCAGATTTGACTAATGGCCTTCACGAGCTATTTAGCCCAACTCTTGTATATACCCAAACTTGCATTGTTTTTGGAGACATCCCATATTTTTTAGGTCTTGCAACAAGATACTTCAAATGCGTTAACAATCCAACGCTTCATATTGACTCCAGGGAAACTTGACAACATCTCTTGTGATTGCATTGTTCCTGTTGCTTGGGCTTGACCTCACCTAGCTTTGAAACCATGTTAATTTCCACTTAACATGTTCTTTGTTTAGGACAGTTACTTTATTAATCCATTCTTTGTTATCCTTAGCCGATTATTAATCCATTAAATTTCCATTAGCAATTACAATAATCAATATTATATGACAGTAACTGATGAAAGAACAACCATAAATGTAGAAGACAATCCAAGACAAGAGGACACCATGATTTAGGCTTAAAGCAAAGGAAAACCCCCACAATGGGGAAAACCCACTGATCTTTTCTTCTTGATAATATCAAATGTTCAGAGAGAGAGAAATCCATAAGTACAATGATACATTAGTCAAAGACAATAGATTGACTTGCTATAGATGATCCCAATTCACTATCCAAAAATCAAAGTCACATCTGTAGAAGTCGGCAACAGTGAATGCAATAGTCAAAGCTGCCCTAACTAGTCAGTTGTCAACGGTCAATAGGCTAATCAAATCAGCCGAATCGATTTAGTCAAAATGCAGTCAAAACAACCTTCAAATGTTTGGTCAAAACATGGTCAATAGTTTTTGGTCAAACTTGCCTCAGACATGTGGTCAACGCAAGTCAAACACCCCAGTTTTCCTCGACTCTTATGCCCACCAGTGTGGCCTCATTGGCAGAGTAATAATCCATCAAAATCACAGTCAAACAATTGGTCAAAGTGCTTGGTCAATGCTAGATTGTGTACTAAAAAAGTCCACTGCAAAAACAATAGAAAAATCACAGAAAATCATAGCGAAATTTCTCCTCTAAAAATTTGCACGTGTGGGAGAGAGAGTTGCCCAAAGAAAGGTTAATCCATAATGAGAGGAAAGAGAAATCATGTGTGCGATGATGCCAAAATGGAGTGAACTCATCTTATATTTACAGAAGTCAATGTGGGTGAAAGGTCATGTCTCTTGGGCTTCATGAGCCTACATGACAATGGGGCCGACCTTGACCAAAACCAACACTGTGGGCTTGACATTTATGCTTTTCAGAATCCATTGCCATCATCATCTCATATAAAGGAGCTGTCTGAAGTGGAATTTGACCTTAGGTAACCATTTTTAACATTTGCTACCTAGGCTTGGAGGTCTAGCACATGCCAGGTGAGATTTTCCTTTGTCAAGGAAAATACACTATGAAGCTGCTAGAGAGATGTGGGATGGTGGAATGCAAGTTTGTGTCTACTCCCCTGGAACCCAACTTCAAGAAGCTATGTGGAAGTGCTGTTGGGCTGAAATTGTCAAACCTTCTGAGCATAAACAACTTGTGGTGGCCTTGATGTTCTTGGTAATCTCCCATTTGGATATATGCTTCACTCTAAATACTTTTAGTTAATTAATGGTTGAGCCTCATTACATACATTGGATTGCTGTTAAGAATCTCTTCAGATATCTCCGTGGCACAATCAACTATGGGTTGAGATACATTGACAAGAATTTGAGGCTACATGGATATTTTGATCTGACTGGGTTGGCAATGTGGTGGATAGAAAGAGTACGTCATGATGTTGCTTCTCATTGGGATCTGCTTCAATTTCATGGATGAGCAGGAAGTAAAAATCAATTGCTCTAAGCACTGCCGAGGCTGAATACATTACAACTAGTATGGCTTGTTGTGAAGCTGTGTGGTTGGGGAAGCTCTTCAGTGAGCTATTTGAGCACGTGCTATATACCACCATTATCTCTTTGATAACCAGAGTGGAATTCACCTTTCAAAGAATCTCGTGTTCCACGATCGCTCCAAGCATATTGATACCAGGTACCACTTTATTCAGGATATGGTACAATGGGGAGCAAGAAGGCTCCAACACATCAAGATTGATGAACATATTGTTGACATCCTCACGAAGCCCTTGGGGAAGGTGAAATTTTTGGGCTTTCGAGAGAGATTTGGAGTCGTGGAAGGACCCTCCCATTGAGCTCCTGGGGCTTGGGGTATTTCTTGGAGCTATGTGCGACCATATGGTGAGTGGTTCATCTTTCCATATTGGTACGTTGTGTACAGGTGAGTGGTTCACCTTTCCATATTGGTACGTTGTGTACAGGTGAGTGGTTCACCTTCTTTTGTGATACCCCATGATGGTTTATGAGAGCACAGGGTGAGTGGTTCACCTTCCCCTATAGCTGATGATATATGCATAGGATGAGTGGTTCACCTTCTCCTATGGCATATGAGCAAGATGAGTGTTTCACCTTCTCTTATGTCATATGCGCGGGATGAGTGGTTCACCTTCTCTTGCGGATGCCCTAGCATACATCCTACCCATGTAGTCTGGGACTCATGGGAAGTACCTCATGGCCAATGAGTTGGGAAAAGTGGATAGGGAACATAGCACTACAAATGGACTGATTGTGTATTGCCGTACTCCCTATATCTAGGATGCATGGTGTTCAACAACTTGATATGGAATCAAGTCCGATTGGTGTTCCACCCTTGGTTATGTGGACTGACTTTTGCAGTGGAGAGTATCAAGGTCTTGTGACTCACTCTTGATTGATTCTTCTTCAGTATCTATGTGAGCGTTCAACAGAATTGAGACGAGATGCAATGATGGTACATGATGACTGGAAGGCATGATGATCGATGATCAGATATTGGCAGGTGGAATTCTTTCTAGTTTAGAGCGTGTTAAAATTGGAAACTAGGGCCAAATTCCACTTTGGACAACTCATTTGATGGATATAATTATTGCATTGAATTCCTCTTTTCGAGAGGACCAAAATCAACCTAAAGATCAGTGAAATTGGGCAAGGGAAAATATGTTTTTGAGGTCAAGCCCACATGTGTGTAAATTGTTCAGGTCGGCCACATCATCATGTAGGGTCATGAAGCCCAACAGACATGTCTTTTGACCCTCAACGACTTTTATAAATAAGAGAGACCTCCACCCTCATTTAGCACTTCATCAACTCGCTCATTCTTCTCTCATCTGATTGGTTCATACACCTCATTGGGCAGCTGATTTTCTCACATGTGTGGCAGGGAGGAGGACAAAATTACTGGGCCAAAATTCTGAAATTTCTGCAGTTTGACCAATGTTGACTTCGATTTTCTGGGCACCTTGACTTTGATTTTGAGGGAGAATTTGTCTCAGCAGACCACATCTATTGGCACAAGAGGAGAGGTGATCTGGGCACTTTGATCTGCATTGACTGCATGCCTGTTTGACTGTAGGGTTGACTTATTTTTGACTGGGTTTGACTGCTCCAAAGTTGACTGCTTTGGGTTGACTTTGACCAGCAAGAGAGGCCGAGTTCCTCTCTCCTTTGACAGAGCTCTTTTGGAAGGATTTGACGAGACTTTGACTGTTGTTGACTCTCTAGTTAGGGCTGATTTCACTGCTGTTGACTGAGAGCAGAATTGCAGATGTGACATGGCTGTTTTGGGCAGTGGTTTTGATCATCTATTGGCAAGTCAATTTTTGACTTTACTGTACTCCCTTTCTCCAGTTTTAGAGGGAGATGGATCTATAGCTATGTTACCAAATCCGGCATTCCATTGTCCACGGATCTGATCCGGATCCGCCTAGATCTGTCCAAGAACCAGCAATGTGGTGGATCACTGTCGCCCAGAAAAGCATCCCAGAATTTGGAAATGGATCCCGCAAAGTCGGAAACGGATCCCTTGATATTTTTGGATTTCAATTTTTTTGCTACGTGGTTTTTAGTTTGTAGACTTCAGTTTTAGGTTTTTATTTGGCTTTTTGTGGATTATTGCCTTTTCACTGTTTGTCGGCACACATTGGCATTTCAATAGCAACAGGGAAGGACAGCTAGACAGCGAGATAGCACTTGGATAGTGAGCATGAGCTTGTCGGCCACACACTAGTCACAAGGCAACGACCACTCTTCATAGAGCATTGAGCAACAGCACTGGGCAACAGAGGACTGAGGACTATTCACTAGGCAGCGTCTAATTGTTTTAATTTTTTGAGGAAGATTCCCAGGCAACAATTCACAGGTTGATAATTTTTTAATTTGTAATGCTCCTTGGACGAGTTAAATTAATTTTTTTAATCGGGTCTGAACTCGTTCTTTTTTGTTTTTATTTCTCTTTATATTCACGTCAAATAAACACTGAATAGTAAATTGTCTCCGCTTTGGGTCCGGAACAGAGCTCTTGTTCCCCCATGTCCAATGACGTTAGTAAATTAAAAATTTCGCCCTCCAAAAGCATCTGAAAGACTTCAACTCAGCGTCTGATTTTATCATTTTGATTTTTTGTCTATTCTTCAAAGTTCACATTGACTCTTTTTTTAATTCTCAGTGAGGGTTTTGGGGTGTCGAATGTTTTGGTGCATTTAGCGACCAAAATTTGGGATCTTTTGAATATTTTTTTTCCTTTAGAATCCTGAAACACCGAAGACTAGATATTAAAATTTAAAAAATACTATTATATTTTTTGTGCTGGATCTAGTCACATAAATTAATGTCTATTTAAAATTTAAAACATATCTAGACACATAGCAATTTAAATATGTGGCTCTTTTATAAATATCTTTTATAAATATCTAGAATTTAACAAATATTATTATATATTTTGTATTTGACGTATCCTTGCCATATCCGGACCCTGGATTTAAAAAGAATTAGTGAATCCTGACCTGGATCTGAATCCTGGTAGCTTAGGTCTATAATTGTCAAAGTGGGTCTGGACTCTGTAGTTGAAACATGTGATAACCTTAAGACAATCTTCTCCAATCAAATCCATTATGCCCCGAAAGACTTCCATTAGTAATCCATTGGGACCTGGTGCTTTCTCATTTTGTAATTTTTGTGCTTGCATGAAATCCTCGATGGTGACAATATTAACAAGGTCATTGTAAGTGTCTACTGCAATGCAACTTGTGATGACCTTGGTTTGGAATTGGCATTAAAGATTGATCCCAATAACCTTGCTTACTTTGATATCTTCTTGTTTTAACCTGTCAAGGCCCCCTTGAAACAGTGCTTGAGAGGATTGGAATGAGGGTGAGGCAGATCCATTGATGAGAATGTTGGAGGTAGAGACGAAGCATGTGGATCTAGTGGATAAATAGGGAGGAAAATCCAACCTGAATTAATATCAGTTTGAAATATAGTCGGTGTGGACAAACGCCTACCTTATTTAGAGTGTAGGATCTCTTGGATCTCTCTACCCTCCAAGGAAGGACTTGTGTAAGCAGGTGACAATTTTTCGTGGACGGTGATTTTCTTTCTCGTCAGAATCTGGTGATTTCTTTTCATAAAAATCTGAAACTTGGAGTATTTGAATCATTTTTCTAATGGTGGAAATGGATTCAGCACCCTCAAGAACCCTCTCAAACACCTAAATTCTAATACTTGACAAGCACCCCCTGGAACACCTAAAATTCTAAAACTTGACAGGTGTAACCTGGATTTTTTCTAAAATTTCTGCTAGATTTCGTCAAAATCATGCCGGATAAACCATTCTTTTTTGGGTGAAATCGCTGCCTGTTTCGACTACACGTCCAGGAAACCCCCAACTGTTCCTCCGACATTATTCTTAGAGGATGGGCTTGAGCCTGGTCGATATGGTTTGAGCCTGGTTGATATGGTTTGAGAAATGTGTTTTGTCTATACAGTTTTAGAGGGAGATGGGTCTATAGTTGTCAAAGTGGGTCTGTAGTTGAAACACTTGATAACCTTAAGACGATCTTCTCCAATCAGATCCATTATGCCCCTAAAGAATTCCAGTAGGAATTCCAGTAGGGACCTGGTGCTTCGTCATTTTGTAATTTTAGTGCTTGGATGAGATCCTTCATGGTGACATTATTAGCAAGGTCATTGTAATTGTCTGCTCCCATGCAACTTGGGAAAATATATGCAATAGTTAAGATGTTTCTTATGGTTGGTCGGGAGTGTAGTTTTGTGTAATTCGCTCTTGCTCTAATTTGTTTCAAAGATTCATAGGTTTCCCCTCGTTTATTAATAATGTGCTAGGTCATGAGCTTTTTTGCTAGAAGTTTGTTTGCAAAAGAATGTTATGTTTTTTGTCCTTGAAACCAAACTGCTTTTGCTCATCATAAACCTCTTCCCAAGCTAGAAATTGATGCCTCTTTTTCTCCAAGTTGCAAGGTTAGATAGGTTCTAGTCAAAGGGGTAATCCCTAAGGTACACTAGACCGAAAACATTGATGAATAAAGGACAAAGGAGCTTAGGTTTGCATCTGATCTAGGGCATTAAGATAAATTTTTTATTTCCAGATTTAGGATCAGATTTTAATAAGCTTTTTTTAGATACATGAAACAGTGGTAAAAGAAGGCTAGAATTAGCAAATCAAAGAAGGTTTTAGCAGTAGAAGTCAGAGTTTTGCTTTTACAATCAATTAGTCCAACTTAGGATATGCATTTGGAGCTTAAATGACTTTAAATATCAGTCTGTTTAAGGTTTTTTATTGCTGTAATTTCCAGATTCCTTGGAATATAAAATAAAGATGGAAGGTTTTGGTTGGTTGGGAGGGAGAATCAAATGTTTTAATTCGTTTGGGATAATGGGGTCAACTTGGCCTCTTTAGAGGGCTGTTCTTATAAAGGATTAGGAGGTGGTTGAACAGCTAAAAGCGTGACACGTCAGCCCTAGTTCGGCAGCTAAAGATCACCGTTTCGAAGGGGTAAAGGGTCTCTGAAGAGATCCACCTTCAAGAAAACACAATGGTAGCTTTGCCGAAAGATTCTAACTATTGCAATAACTCAGCAGATGTCAAAAGCATAAGTTTTCCTCTTTAAAACAAAAGAAACAAAGTAGTTAGAGTCGGGTCTATCGCACATAACTTTTTCCAATGTAGCAAGATCGCTCCTCTGTGGTTTCCTGAGTCAAATTTGGGATTGACAAATTTGCAATGTCAGCCTACCAATATGCGCCAAGAACATTTCCTTCACATTCAACAAAGTTTATGAGAGGTTCTGACATTGTCCTGTTGCAAATCCATTGTCCTGTTCTGAGATTGTTCTGTTGCATTACCATAACTGTCTCATGTTGTTCAGCCTAATGGATTTGAGAGAAACTAATGCTTGAATGGGAGAGACAAACGATTTGCCTGGGTTTGTTTTTGTTTTCTTTATACTGTTAGATTATTGGGGCATGATCTAGGAATTTCACTGGAGGGAGGGTAATTTCAGTTTGCCTCTGTTGTACTTCGCGTAGCCAGTGTATTTTGAGAAATGGAACCGGGAATTTAACAACTAAATCACCCTCCTGTAACCGTATTTGTGATTTCTAGTGGCACCTTGTTGGGTAGAAAGGATGATTATGATGTGTTTTTGGATGTAGTACTGACTTTTATTCGCCCTGGCTGTACAGTTCTTTTTTCCTTATTTCACTAATGTATAGCACCAAATTACAGTTAAAGGTTGACTATTTCGTAGGCCATCAAAATGAATAAACAGGTAGGAATGCCATAATAATTAAAATGTGGTGTATATGGCATTAAAATTAAATGTTAGTCTCAATTTCTATGCTCTAGCGGTTAGTGAACTAGTGCCCAGTCTTATGCTTCGTGAATTCTGGCATACTCTGCTTATTGTTCTGTCAATTTTCGTAGAAGACTCGTAGTACCCGCTACGTGTTCTGGAACAGCCTTTGATCGAATAAACTCTGATCTGAATATTTTCCATCAAAGGTTACTGTCACTGTTACTTTGTATAGTAAACTTAAGAAGAATTATGAAATTTGAGATGGACTGAAGTTGTTTGCGAGAACCAAATTTGACTTTGCACACCTGAAAATAGTCTTTTAATTTGAGTTGAGAACCAGCGTTTACTGTTTTCTTGAATTCTAGTATCTTCGAATCGGAACTGATTGGGCCATCCACCTAAACAATTCGTAAACTGCGTTTACTGTTGTTTTCATGAATTATAGTATCCTTAAATCGAAACTGATAACGCCATCCCACCTAAACGATTCGTAAGCTGGGAACTGCACCGCACTAACAAACTTCGGAAACGGATCTGGTTAAAAAATGCCAAAAATTGAAGAATCCGATCCGGTCGTCGAGTACGCATATCTTGGAGGATTCGGGTGCGCCAGTAGGGAGTGTGGTCAAGGAATCCAGTAACGTTGACGGTGATAGATTGGAAAACGAGCAAAAACGAAATTAATTGGATAATCTCGAAAATAAAATGTTTAAAGGGAGGATAACGTTCAGCAAAGACGAAATTTATTGGATAATCTTGAAAAAACAATGTTTAAAGGGAGGATAAAGTTCTGGTTCTATATATAGACACAAACACTTTCAAGGTAATCATAATAATCACTTTCAAGGTAAACATAATAATCAATTTAATTACATTAAATATGTGAGTTCTTACTGATAAATATAATAATCTTTGTCGGATTATTTTATGCTCAATTCTATTTTATGCGCAATTCTATTTTAAAATGTTGATTATAAATGAAAATATCATCGATTCATGAAATGAAATGATCTGGCATGAAATGATACCATATCATTAGTTTTATGTTTTTGGCTTATTAGTTTTATGTTTTTGGCTTTTTGTAATTTATTTTTTTTCTGATTCAAATGGATGATGAGCTAGTTTCATGTTCAAAATGATGAGCTAGTTTCATGTTTTTCGTAATTGATGCTAACATGGTCTGTAACTTTCTTTTGATGTCTTTAAAAACATCACAGTTTTTAACCTTTTTCACCTTCCGTTTCATTAAAATGGTAGGTTGTATTCGGTTAAACATATATATATATATATTTTATAACGGTGGATTGATTAAGCATAAATTCAACTGGTTGAATTCGATGAAACATAATGGAAAATTCTTTATGATGGTGGGTTGTATTCGATTAAGCATAAATTCAAAGGCGTTGTTAAAATATTGATTATAAATAAAAATATATTATTTGGACATAATTTGTATGACTGGTTGGAAATCATAATTGTGTTATATACTCTCTTAAAAGTATTATTTACACACATAAATAAACATAGTATTATTATTGAATACTTTTATCATTGTTGAAAATATTGGTTAAATAAACATAGTATTATCATTGAATACTTGTATCATTATTGAAAATATTGGTTAAAGGAAACATTGTTACATAAATTTAGTGTTTGATTAATTAGAATGAATGAGAAAATGAAATTTAAGTATTACAAGTTTTAATTGAATGTGGAAAGTAGTTATTAAAGGAATCTGTTTGTAATGACTAATATGCGACTCTAAACTAATTATTTAATTCTAAACTATTTACTTACCTGCAAACTAATTATTTGACTCTAAACTAATACTTGACTCTAAACTAATTATTTGACTCTAAACTAATACTTGACTCTAAACTAATTATTTGACTCTAAACTAATTACTTACAGTAAACCAATTATTTAACTCCCAACTAATTACTTAAATCGCGATTACTTAACCCTAAACCAATTACTTAAATCTCAACTAACTACTTGAATTGGAAACAATTTTCTTTACTCATGGTGCCATGCTTAACAAAGACATCTAAGTTTCATGTTTGATATTTATGTATTACCTACTTGTGAAGTTTCATGTGTGATATTTATGTATTACCTACTTGTGAGCATTAGACAATGAATCTTGAATCCTGAAAATTCACGTCAAAAGTATTACAAACTACAAACTAACATGGTAACTCATAGTGCCTGGCTTATTACAAACTACAAAAAAGTATATTTGAGATAATTTGAGTTAATCTATACATTTTGCTAATCAAAACAAGGTTTCTTGATAGAAATCAAAATAAAGTCTTAGTGAGGCAAGTGTTGGCCTCCCTCTTAGGGGTCTACACATTTAGTGGGCCAATATTCAATAATACCACAACTTTTGTTGATGTTGAATCACGAGAATTTGTCTCCAGTTTTCCTCATGCTTGTGTGATGGAGAATGTTGTTGGATTGCATTCTTCCATTGATCCAACTTATTATGACTTATTAGTCACATGCATGTCAAGATCCATGACCCCTCTCTCCAACATAATGTTGAGTAGTGTGCAGAAGTCTTTTGACTAGCTTCTTTGTCCTTTTGATTATTTGTGAATACTTTGTCAAAGAAACCTTATGAAAATTGATTATTTTTGGTGAGTTGTAATGATCGAATTACCTCTAAGGGTTTGTGCTTGATCTTTGTTGTTGGCGAAGTTAGGGCTTGACTTGTATCTACTCTTTCCAATGTGATATTTCGCATGAGTAATCTTGAGGTAGTAATCCATACCTATTTTGAAAAGTAGCACCATTTAATGAGTAGATGGCTATAGGTTCTAAGCATTGTTTACAAAAATGGATTTAGGTAGCTCCTTCCCAACGCCTATGTTGGAGATTGTTTTATGTCAATGTATAGTATTTTAGAACCAACAAAGTTGAAACTTTGGTTCTTTAGGGGGTTGAGATTTTTTTAGTGTTTTGCTATCATCATGCTTTATTTATTCATTGTTTAATGTGCTTTGATGTGTACGCTAGGTTTATTATTTACATGACAAGGAATGGAATAGCCCTTGAATGAGTTGTTTTTCCTTCGATCTATGGTTAATGTTTGCTTGAGTTAGCTGTTTAGTCAAGTTGCTCCTTTGGCTTGCATTTTCCTTTTGTTACTTCTATGTTATTGAAGTGCGATTGGTATATCAAAAAGTGTAGTGTATTGTTTGTATATAAGTGTCTTTTTGTCTTACTCTTATACGCCAATTATGATCATCATTGGTGCCATCACCCATCTTCTAATATCGATAAATTATTGATAATGGTAAAATTAGAGATAAGTGCTTTACAAAAGCTTATGACTCCACCATAGGTCTTGGTGGCATTGATTAAATGTATTTTTCTAGTAACACATTAATTGAAATTTAGTCTTCCATCTATTGTAGATTATTTGTCTTAATTAATTAATTCGACAAATAACAATTAATTCACTATTGCAATCTTTACAAATAAAATACTGGATTTGAGAAAATAATTAACACATAAAAATTTGGACACCAAGGATTTTGGACAATAGTCCCTGGAAAAACCCTAATGTGGGGAAAATTAATGAAATGGATGAGGGTTTATGTTATTAAGTCTTCAACAATTTAAGAATACAATGATCTGCTTGCCAAATGAGGGTAAATCTCAAGCAAATAATAATTTCCACTTAAAAAATGGTTTGGAGAAAGTTACCTTTGCAAATTGATTTGGCCTCTTGCCAACAATTTACACTTGCATATTAACACTGCTTGCCATAATTGTGCACTACATGTTCTGGGAAAATTCGTACAGACTTTAAAATCACTTCTTGCAAGTTGAATTGCCTCCAACACTTGCTAGACCCACTTGCTTTGCCTCATGGCAATAGATCCAACACTGGCACGGAGAAACAAGCTCTCTTGCAACTCACATTGGAAAATTAGTTAACTTGCACTGTTAATTTCAACCTTCTCTTGCATATAAAATCAACCTCCTTTCATGTCACTGGAACGTTGGAAAACTTGGGGAAATCCTCTATGGAATTCTCCCAAAGCTTTGCTCAAAGCCTTGTTACTAGCGTCTCACTTTGCTTCAATTGTTCTCCTGGTGATAGATCCAACACTGGGACACAGAAATGAGCTCTCTTGCAACTCACATTGGCAAGTTGATTAACTTGCACTGCTAAATTCAACCTTCTCTTACATATGAAATCAACGTCCTTTCATGTCACTAGAACGCTGGAAAATGTGGGGAAATCCTCTTTGGAATTCTCCCAAATCTTTGCCCAAACCCTTGTTACTGGTGTCTCCCTCTGCTTCAATTGCAACCTTGCTAAATCACTACAACTTCTGGTTTGGACATGCATCGTGATCGTCAATGTGATTAGCCTTATAGGGGGAATGCTAGGGGATACTTACTAAATGAGTTTAAGAAAACAAAGCCACCCACCTTTGATGGAGAGATGAAGAAATCACAAGATGTAGAGGCATGGTTGCTTGGTATGATGAAATTCTTCAGAGTGCATGATTATTCAGAAAACATGAAAACAAAGATAGCCACTTTCAGACTCAAAGGTAAAACAAATATTTAGTGGGAAGAAGTGAAGAATGTTAAAGGTATTCGTAGGAAATATATTTTTATGACAGAGCTTAAGGAGTTTTATGAGTTGCGGATGGGTTCCATGATAGATGATAAATATATTAGGAGGTTCTTGGAATTGTTGAGATATGTTCCTTATCTCAAGGAGGAGAAGGTCAAGGTTTAGAGATTCATCAATGGATTGCCAGTAACATACAAAGACCAGATTGAGTTCGATGAGCCTAGATCGTTGGAGGCCATCAGAAAGTTGAAAGATTGT
>APFE031724591.1:0-21041 GCA_000404065.3 Pinus taeda
CAAAATAACAAATATAAAAAAATAGTAATAACCATAATAAAAGAAGGAAATTATCCAAAAAGAAGAAAAGAAAGCTAAAAAAGTCAAAGGAAAGTAAAGAAAAAGCAGCATGTAGACACATGGAGGGGTGCATGTGGTTCCCCTTCTGATATGTTGTTCTATTTAATGAACGGTGAGGAAGATGGGAGGGGTTCGATCATTTGGATGTTCGATCTTCCATTCTCTTGGGTTCATGGTGTACTAAGAAAAAGGAATACTGGCAGTAGTCGTTGATTAAGGGCTCGGGGGTGGCCAGTTGTAGCAGAATCCTGCACAATTGAGCCTACGGTTGGGAGGAGAGTCGTCCCCAAAATCTTGTAGTCACTTCGCAGCCGAAAAGTACAGGTATAATTTCATTGAAAGAATTGTTTTCCTTTTTGACATTAATTTTAGTTTTACTTGTGTTGTTACATATGGTATCAGAGCGTTTAATCGTTAGGGCCTATGGGCATCCGGAATTATACTTTGTTGGAAATTTTAACTTGACTTGTTTGAAAGTACAGGTTGATTACTACGAGGAGGCGGCATAATTTTTTTTTTTACCCTCATCTGATCTTGTGTCAGACCAGCCATTTTTGGCTGGCTTTAGTGTTTTTTCTTTAATATAAACTTGAGCTAAATTGCTGACTGCTAAGCTGTTTTTGCCTTAACTGCGGCCTTATTTTATTTTTGCGCAGGTCTATTTTATGCAAAATTTAGTAGCATTTCTAGTTTTCACTCATTTCTATATTAACTATACCTATTCTGCCTATTGGGTTAGGGTTATTTTATGAAACATCTTAATATCAGTTATTTTATGCCTTTGTCATTACCCAGCTACTTGTATATTAATGATGCGGTTCCCTGACAATAGTTATATATATCTTATATATTCCATTTTACATATTGATGTAGTTTTATATCCAACTTGTGGAACAATTGAATATCTGCTGTGTATTTTATTACGGGCAGAAATGATTAATTAATTGGGAAAAAGGCAAGCTTTAGTGGGTGGCATAAAGCTCGAAACACACATGCTGTTTGCTCACACTCCTGCCACAGGGACATAATCTCCAGTATCCGCATACGAATGTATATCTTCCTGTGGGCTGTAATATTGTTCAACTGGTTTTTTTTTTTTTATCTCAGTTTCTTTCCACTCTACTGGTGAGGTGAATGGGAAAGTTTTATTGCTTTATACTATTTGCTTAAAATCCATTATAGAAAAGGCAAGTGAAGATAGCGAATTCATCACTTGCATGGATAATCTCCTTTAGAGAACTCACTGAAGTTTTTTGTTTGCTTGTTTTGGTATTTTCTATATTTATTTTTAGATCTGGAAATGTTTCCTTCACTTCAGTCTATTGTAGTGAAATTTGGTTAAGAACCCATAAATGTGGGTAATTGGTCGTAATTGGTCTTGACCCTGCCTACATTTTAGTGAAATTTGGTTAAGAATCCATCAATATGGGTAATTGGTCTCGAGTCTGTCTACATGGAAATTTTTGTGCATGATAAACATGGTTGGTTTCTCATGGATATTGAATAGTACATTTAACACACATTTGGATGTTTCTCATGGATATTGAATAGTTCATTTAACACTCATTCCATTGCGTGATATTTACCGAGATAAATTCAACTGGTGCACCCCGTTTTCTTGCCATGCCAATTATGATATTAGTAAATCAGAGTTTCTTTTGAATTTAGTTATATTTCTTGACTAGTATGATGTTTTTGAATCAAAATTGTTTTGAATTTATCTGTCATTCATGGTTGCACTGCAGTCAGTATCACTGCAAATCAGTCAAAGTAATATAGGATTGGTTTATGTGAAAACGAAATTCTTAAAGTGGGATCTCAAAACCTATAACTGTTTGTCTCCACATTGAGCACAAGCATGAATGCAACTAAAATTAATGAAAATGAGAGAAGTACAGTGCAAACAATGCAGTCATGCGTATGCTCATAAGGAGCAGATATATGAATTGAGGTGATCTGAAGGAGAAGGAGGTGAAGTCTGGGAGAAGGTAAAGCTGTAATGATCTGAAGGAGAAGGGGGTGAAGCCTGGGAGAATGTAAAGCTGTAATATTTTTGTTGGCATAGCATAGATTGCAGTTTTCTACCCAAATTCTGAAACTACAGAAATATGTTGGTTCAACTTTCCCTGGCAAGACCGCATTGACTCTCCCTATGTTCCCCTTTTAGCAGGTATTTCTTTTATAAGCAAATTTGGAATCTATGAAATTTTTTTAACCATACGAAACATGAGGACAGAGTCTGAATCTGGAAGCTTTATATCATCTCATTCATCGACTGCAGATTTATATTTTTTTTCTTTGTTTTGTTTCATTGAGACCTTACTTGGTTTACAGGACCTCTTCACTCAGAATCGAAATAAAAATCAAAACAGAAAGTTATTTGCAACTTCTTTGATGACAGGAATGTTCCTTACTGCGTGTTCCTTACATAGCTGCCTTGACTACGTTCATTATGCTGAGTTCCTTATACTATATACATAACATGGTTCCATATTCACGTGGCTTCATATGGCTATATATATATTTATGAACGTATTCCTTCATAACAACGTTGAGATTGTTGTGCATGTTATATATATACGCCATGATTGCGTGTAAAGCATAGGGTTCCAGCGTATAAGGTAATGCATTGTACAACCAGTATGGTCTGATCATCATACCACATCCCGCGTGAATTGCTTATATGAACCATCCAGCCTGTATGGTCTTAATCCTCTTTGCCTTCGGTTACTTCTAAACGTTTCCTTAATCCCTTTAAGCAAAGAGACATAACACATAAGAACCTTAAAGTTTATAAAGATCCTACTGATGACTGTATGTAGGTTATACTCATTTTTCAAGATTTCGAAACAAAAGTAATGAATTAAAGCTTCATACTAAGATTCGCTGAGCGTTACACGTAATTGTATATAGATTTGATTTGAGGATTATAGGAATCGCCGAAAATGAGTGTAACTTCATATAAATTGAGTTGAAAGGAAAAGAATTTGCTAAGATTCTCAAAGAAAATTAATTAGACATAGAAAAGAAAATTACAGCGATTTGTATTATTCCTACAATTATTACTACGATTATCTGTTACAGCTTGTTGATGATAAGTGTTATCTGTTGAAGTTGAAACTTATGGTTGGTCATTTGGCGGATTGCTATAACTTATCTCTGCTAGATAATTGATGATATTAATGTACTAAATGGTTGATGCTTTAAGGATTATCATTAATCCACTGCAAGAATCCATGTTTCGATATTTTGACATTTGGATATTTTGATATTTGATATTTTGACAAACGAGAACTGAGGAGACTCTCTCCTTGCTGACAACGGACTATAATGTGTACACTCCATAGATTGTCCTGCCATTCTTCATATTTCCGAAAACTAGCATCATTCGGGAGGAAATTTGTAAGTGTATATTGCAAGATTGCAGATGTCTGAATGTTTCAAACCACGATATGAGGTTGATCAGTATGGGCAGATTTCTCGACAAGTTTACAATTTCCTATCTTAGGCAGGAAATTCTATGCCTAATTATATTGTAATTTATAGGATTTGAAATGGTGTTGCCTTCGCGGGTGCGCTTGCAGGCAGACCATATAATTAATAAAATGATTATTTTTTTTGTGTTGGGGAAGAATAACCTTCCCCATCATCCGATCCAGTTCTGGGTCGGGTGGCAGTGTCTTTTCTTTATGGTGCGGAATATTTTTTATGCTTGATTCATAAATTTTATGACATATATATTAATATTACTTCACCATATATCATATTAATTTACTGAACTAAACATCAATACAAATTTTTGAAGGTGGAAAAATGATGGAAAAGGGTAACTGAAAGCTAGATGAAGGTGTTGAGGTGTCCGGAGCTTGTCAAGGAAGATCAAGATGGAACGAGATGGTTGGATTTGTTCAAATGGGAAGAGGGAAGCTTATGGAGAAAAATGCAAAAATTAGGGTAGATTGGTGAAATGTCGCAAATGACTTGGGAAATCTATGAGAAGTGAGCTGATTTTGGTTGTTTTATGGATGTATGGTGAGCTGAGGTGTTCTGTAAGAGATATGCACATCTACTTATGAAAACTGATCAAAGAAAGGACTAACTATACCATGAAAACATAAATTTCTCTAGCTTGACCTAATTTCTGACATACAAACAGAAAATGTTGAACAGTAATCCTTGAAGAGAAAAGCATGCAGAGAGATCTATTGTAAAAGAATAGGAAATGATCTAGGCAACTAAATCTGAAGCAGCACATTAACCTTTTAATCAAGTCATCACACTAGAAATTGCATGGAAGAGCAAAACTGTGTTTTTGGTGGCAACAATGGTGTCAAGATCTCAAATCATGATCCTAGGAAGGGAGAAAAGAGATCAGGGCCTATTGGTTACATTTTTTAATCTTAATCTATCCCTGTATTAACCTATTTTAGCAACTAAAACAAAAGCAACTATGCAAGCCATGAAAAGCAACCTATTTTAACAAGGCAAAATAAATCTATCTAACATAAATTAACCTGTGAACTGAAGTAAAAACATATAAGTACAAAGCAAGAGGTGTTGGGAAGCTTGGGTTGGGCCCTAACCCAAGAGCTTCAGCCCTCTGAAAGAGATCAGTAATGTCTCAGGAAATATTTCATCTTCATTATCAAAAATAATAGTCACATTACGTGAATTGTTCTAAAAAAGAAACTCGAAAATGAGCTGAACAAGTGCTGCACAAAAGTGCGAAAATTATACTAATGAATGGCTAAAATCCAACTAAAAAAACTGAGCACCTAGGCCTTTCTATTTATACAACTTGAACCTCCAACAACTCTCCTAAAATCAAGGGGCTCAACTTCCCAAAACTGCAGATAAACAACAGTCCTTCTTTACTTGCTCGGCTGCCCCTTGGATGCATTCATTTGGCTACTTGTGCTTTGAGTTTCTAATGGATAATTCAAGATGAGGGTTCATAAATGAAGGGGAAACCCTCCTACAGATCCTCTCCCTTGTTCTTCCTCGAATTTGGCTGCCAAATGCTCATTAAACCTTTGATTTTGTCTCAAAATTGACCAAAAATCTACATAAAGCACATGTTAGACTTTTTGGCATAATGACTAACCCAATTCACTCTATTAGCATAAATATAATAAAAAACATGCAATAAACTAATGAGAATGGTGGATTAAGCTGAGTTAGGAGGCTAAATGAGCCCATATAATTACCCATTTCTGGGGCTCATCATCACCCCCCTACTGAATGGGTTGCTCATCCTCTGAGCAACTAGTCTATCTCTTCATCCATGATGGCCCTGATGGATTTCCTGACATCCCATGCTTCTGATGTGATATCCTCATCTTTGTCATGGAATCCTGCGTTTCTATCCACCTCCTCCCACTATTGTCTTTCTTCTTCCTCTTTTTCCTCTTCTTTTGTCTTCTCTACCCCTGTTAGCTTTGCTTCCTCAAGCTCTGTTTTGGTTTTCTTCTCATCTTGTTTAGTTTCTGCCTTCTCTGCTTTAGTATTTTTCATTTTTGTTTCAGTCTTTTCCTCTTTTGTTCTGGGTTTCCTCCTCTCTGCTCTGGTCTTTTTCTTCTCTGTTTCAGGTTTTTCCTTCTCATCTTCTGTTTTGATTTCCTCCTCCGTTTCAAGTTCTTCTTTCTCTATTTTGGTATTTTCCACTTTTTCTGTTTCCTCCTCATCTTCCCCTGCCATATTTCAAAAAATCTCCTAGGTTATGGGTATTGTGAAGGTGTGGAGGGCCTCTTCCACCAGCAGTTTAATCAGCCCATGGTGAGCCAATTGGTGTGGAACTCTTGCCTTCAATTTACTACTGGAATCTATTAGGGATTGGAGGAGAAAATAAGGAATATAAGTTTTTGGGGTGCAGGAAGATCCATGCCATATATTAACTCATGCAAAAGTTTGAAATGGTACCCATAAACTATGTTGTACCTTCCTTCACAAGAGATGTACTTGATAATTTGATAGCTGGCCTCATCCCAAAAGTAAGGTATGCTTGTCCTCTTGATGCCATTTTTGTCCTCTACAGGATGCTCATCTGGTTGGAAGAAGGTGTTCTTGGCAACTTGACCCAGTGGTTTTTCTTCCTTGCTCTAGGGTAGTCCAAGTGGGAGACTAGTAACCTTGTTGATGAATTCTGGGGTGATTTCTATAGTGAGACCCCTGAGATTGACAGTGGCATGAGTTTTGAGTGAGGTGTCAAAGATAAGGCAAATTCCTCTATTACTTCTTCATCATACCCATGAAGCTTTTCAAAGAAGGGCATCCAATTTGCTCTAATAAAGAGGGCTACCACCTCTGGGTGTTCATGTAGCCTGGTTGAGTTCAGAGGTTCCTTCCTCACAAATCCACCTGTCATGATGTTCAGAGTCTTCTGGAATATCTTAGGTGAGAGGGAGACAACAATTTTCAAAAACCAGGAAACAGAGAAAATAACTGTGTTTTTCTTTAAGAAACAGGTAGACTTTTTTATTTTTATTTTTTTTAATGCAATTACTCTTCTCTTCAGGCTTAATTCTTCCCTAAAATTGCATCATTCACTATATATGTGAAAGCCAGGGTGAAGAAGAGACAATACTTCAGAAATAGAGAATAGATGAAAACTGTGTTTTTCTTAAGAAGCAGGCAGAATTCTTTGAATGCAATTCCTTTCCCTTTTTAGGCTCCATTATATCTTACAACCACATCACCCCTTGTATATATGAAAATACAAAGTGGGTTTGCACCGAGCCTACCTCTTCAAGCCCAAATTTGGATGAGAATCCTGTTTTTTTCTTCTGCAAGACTGCTCACTGGTCCTCCTGTAGAACTGTTACAACTCCCTGTAGAATGTCGATAGCAGAAAAATGGCTGAAAATGATGATGGATGATGATTTCGGGGTTATGATGGTGGTATAAAGCTTATTGCAGCTAAGTGGATGAGGATGAAATGGAAGAAAAGGTGGTGAAGGAGTTTCGAGGAGGCATACTTATGTTTTCTTTGAGATATTTCTGTTAATGGTGAGCTGGCAAAAATGTGCATTGGCATTATTTGGATTGTTGGTCCCTACTACAGTGTCATCATGAAACCTTATGCTTTTTGTCCGCAATCACCTTCCATCAATTGTGTTGGAGTTTAAACAACCACCACTACCTATTTTCAGATTCTCATGAGTTGACTGGACACACCTGTAGTGTGAACTCCGGCTGAGTGCTATTTGAATTGGACGAGGGTGGCCAGTTAGCTGGCCACCGATCTAGTTTAATTGCAACCATCTCATTTGTCCATGCAGTTTTTAAACTATACCCATGCAACACAGGAACAAGTTTAGTCACTTACATGTTAGTCGAGAATTGCGTGCCGCTGTGCTATTGCATGCTTAGGTTTTAGCGTTCTATCCATGGATTTCTGCTGTTGGTACCCGTGGCTTTTGGATTGGTGGCTCAGCTTCCTTGTACAGGTGATCTTTAATCAGGATCCTGCTCCTTACGTGTTCTACACATCTGTGGCTGCATCAATTTTGCTTCTGGAGCTTGATTTTTAAGGGTATCAGTTGCTATGCTTTGTTGTTGTCTAATGTGTGATTTTTTTTCTTGTGCAAGCATCCTCTGGCTAGATCTAAGCCGCATGAGTCTGCTTCAACCTTCAGATTTGCATGCTCATGTTGCTGATGCTAGATTTTAATGGGACAGTAACTTGTTTTGTCCATATCTCCCAAATGGTAGACTGGATTGACTTGAAATTTTCTGAGCATGTTTCCATTATCAATATGCACTTCCCATAGAAAAATTGTGGTCAATGGATGCACAAATTCGAGAAAAACTGAAAATGGCTGAAGGTGATGGAGGTCAATTTCATGGAAATCGTGCACTGGAATTCGCTGAAATTGCTTGGGCATGTTACTATCACCCATATGCATCTCCCCATGAAACAATTTTTTAAATAGATGCACCGATGTGGAGAAAATGCGAAAATGGCTGAAGGTGATGGAGGCTAATTTCTTGGAAACCGTGCATTGGAATTGGCTAAAATTGCTTGGGCATGTTGCTATCATCTTCTGCTGTCTCTATTCTATGCGTATTCTTCTGCCCGGGATCTCTATTCTGCGTGTATTCTTCTGCCGTCTCTCCCGAGGATCTTTATTCTGCGCATAGTTTCTATGCATATGTTTTCTGGACAGAATAGGGCATCTCTATATCTGTGTCATTTGGGCTTCTTCTTTACCTCTGGCCTATCAAGATCGACTCTTCCTTCTTAGGTGGGAACCTTCATGTACTTTTGTTGTCGCTGCGGTTGTATTTGCCGGCGGACTCAATTTCTAATCAAAATAATAAGTTCTTGATTCGCCAACCTGAATTAAGCGAAATCAATTCAAAGCCCAGGAAAAATAATAAATGGTTTCTTGCAGATTAAAAGGTTTATTGAGACTCTGCGGCTAGGTTCTAGATCTAATATTTTACGGCTAGATCTAGATCTAGATCTAACCATCTTCTTTGCGGATGGGTTTTAGATCTAATTTTCGGCGGCTAGATCTAGATCTAATCTTCTACCTTATTTCTCTGAGGCTAGGATCTACACGCAAATATGGCTCCCAGCTTCGTTAAAATAGCTACTGTCTCAGTTCCGTCCACTTTTGGAGGGCAAGCGCCTACGCATATCATCAGTGAAGCCCCAGCTCCCACTGTCCAGGTGGTCCAGGCTTCACTTTATGAGGCTTTGAAGTTTTTCGAAAGTGCCCTAATCTACCAGTTCAATGGTTTTTGGCTGCGGCTGATAGCTCTCCACAATTGGATCTCGGAGGTATGGAAGCCTGTCATTTCTAATGAAATTAATATCTACCCCTATGCTAGGGGTTTCTTTATAGTAGATTTTGAAAATCCTGAAAGCAGACAATGTATTCTAGATTTCGACCCTTGGTTTTGGGAAAAATCAGGCCTATTCATGAAGCCATAGAACCCATCATTCGATCCCTTAACAATAGTCATAACCTCAGCATCAGTTTGGGTGAGATTGCCAAGCCTACCCTTGCATCTTTGGAATCTCTCCTCGCTAAAAGCCATTGGAAATTCAATTGGGAAATTTTACTGTAGGTGCCCAGAAAGAGAGGAATATGCTAGAACCACCTATGCACGCATCTGTGTGGAAATGGAATTCAGCACCGGATTCCTAGTTGAAATAAACCTAACAAGTAAAGACTATGTGTGGAACCAGAAACTCGATTATGAAAGTGTCCTCTTCAGATGTCGATCTTGCTTTGAGACATGCCATCTAGCCAAAAATTGCTCAAAAGTCTCACAGAAAAATTTTGCTAGAAAAAGCCACCACAGATCTACATGGTGGGAAGGTGCACAAAAATAACACTAGACTGTCATCAAAGAAGAATACTCTAGAGAAAATCTGAATCACAAGAAATCGGGCAAGAAAGAAACAACTCTCAAGACAAGCATGGAGAAAGCCCCATTGCACAAAATAAATCTTCATTTAACAGCGAAGCAGATCTCCTAGACCAAACTTCTTCTCCGACTATCTTCAAAAGGACGAACACAATAGATTGCGAAGCTAAGACACCAATGTCCCAAGAACCAGCAGAGATAAAGGAAGTTGGAAGACCGTAGAGAAACAAAAGAAAGCCACAACATCAATCTCGCCAAGAAAGACAAGGAGCCAGACAATTAAAAACTAAGAAAATTATAGGTCCGATAGACCAATTTGGTCTTAGTGGATGTTAACCACTATCATTATCATCATCATCACAACTCCCCATGAAACAATTTTTTAAATGGATGCACGGTTTTCAAGTTAGGGGAAAAACAAATTTCTGCTTTATGTATTTTCGTATCAGAGCATTCTGCAGTTTTTTGGACAGTAAGAAAAAATGAGCTTGGGCTGCAACGCAGACTTAGAAATGATGGAAGAGAGGTTTGAAGATTGCAGGGGGATTTATAAACCCTTTATGAAGCTTCCCTGTTCCCCAAACTTCTTTTAAAATCCATTTCTAGCTCTCTGTAATTTCTACAGGAGTCTCCTGTAGAAAACACAATTTTCAGAAAAGAAGCACAGTGAGGTGGAAAGAATGTCAAGAATGATGGATAAAGGTGAGGGAAGGTAGGATAGGTGTTGTTATTGGTTTCAGAGCTCTCTTGACACCTGCTGCTGCTTCTTGAAGTTCTCTTGCAGACCTGCAATACATCTGGAAATTCATTTTTCTTTTTCTTTTTCTCTTTTATTTTTGAAAACAACTAGGGCACCTCAAGGAGGTTTTCACCCTAATTTCCTGCCCTAGGCGCCTCCAAGGGAGGTTTTCACTCAGGGATCTTATTCTGTTCTTTCCAACCCGTTGACTGCCCCATGGAGGTTTTCAATCAATGAGCCAATCTGCGGCGCCTTCGAGGAGGTTTTCACCTTAGATTTTATTTATTTATTTTTTTCTCTAACCTACCCTACTTGAAAAACAAAACCATTTTCAAGTATAAGAATACTTCCAATGGAGCCATGTGCACATCAAGATGATAGAAAAAATGATGCGGAGGCTAGAAATGCATGCTTTGACAGGTATCCGGATTTCAGAGACTAAATGATTTGACTTTGAAGGGATCAAGCATAGTTGAGGAAGAGAGTGATGCTGCAACTTAGTGACTGTCTGGAAGCATATTTGAATATAGTTGTGATGTCCTTGGTTCTTTTTTTGATCTGAATCATTCTTCATGTCACCTTCTACCAAGACCTTCACATATTCCTCTTTTTGCTGATTTTTCTCTTGAATACATAGAGGATTTGATGGTAACCATGAGGGAGCTCTCTCGATCTCTGATTTTGATGTCCTGTCTTCATCAAGTGCAGCCAATGGTTCTTTGACCTTCTATTTTGCATCTTCTTTTGCTGGATGTGGTCCTTCAATGATATCAATATAATCTCTTTTTTGCAATACTCTTCCTGAGCTATGGTGAATATCATTGAGCTCAAGAGGAGTTGTTTGGAAGTGTTGTACCTCACCATTGTAATTGGGTTGAGCTACTCCAATGTGCGGGTTTGGAAATGGTGGTTCCCCACTATATACTTGCTGGGCCTGTCCGTTATTCAGGTTCGGGTTCGGTTGAGCAGGTATTTTGGGTTGCCTTGGTGGGCGCAAGAGGCAATGGTTATGGTTGAGTAGGTGGTGGAGGCACAAGATCGGGAGGAGAGTTGTACTAGGGCCTCCACCCCTGATGAGGTGCATTCCACTGAGGCTATGGCTAAGCATAGGGGTGAAATGGATGAACAACTGGTTGGGCATGACATGGAGATGTGAAGGACCAAGGAGGAGGCGTGGACCAGGAAGGATGAGCAGGGGGACCCAAAGAAGGTATAGAAGTGACTTGGTTAAGGTTGTAGTATGCCTGAGATGTCCCTTGCATCCCCTGCTTATATGGTCTAGGTCCATGTGGCCTCCTTTGGTCTATGTAATAGGTCGGTTCAGTGACTTTTGCAGCCCCTTGGTATACAGCTTTAAGTCTGGGAAAGGAAGGACACTTTTTTATAGAATGATTTTCTTCACAGATTGAACAAACCTCTATAGATTTTAGTGGGCATTCATTCCTAGGATGCCTCCTGGTGCACCTAGGATAAAAAATGGCCAAAGCCCTCTCTGCTTCCTCTTGTTTTCTTTTGATATGCATGGTAAGAATCTATCGCATCTCACTATTGAAGTCTTCCCACATGTTTCCAATTTCACCTTTAATGGATGAGTTGGAAGAAAAGGTACTGCTCCCAACATTTCTGTTTTCAGCCATTGGCTCTAGAGGAATGTTTTATTCTTCTTCTTCCCCTATAGATTCTTCAAATATGTTTGGTTGTTACCTAAGGGTGTTTCTTGATTGCAACCACTGGAGAAGAGAGAAGGTTGGCTGTGTGAAGCAGTGGGGGTGTTGGGCAAACATTTTTCTGAATTACCTCTACTCCTACGAGGCATGAAAGGAAATCTTTTTGGGTGGCTTTTGTTTTTTCTGCTTATACCTGCAAAACTGAAATTAATGAACAAATAAATTGCAACTAACTAAAATGAACTTGCTGAAATGAAATTGCAGAATTAAAATGAAAGCAAGGAAATGACTAATCTACTTTGCTGGAATGGAAATTGCAGAATTGAAATGAAAGCAGGAAATGATTAATCTACTTTTGTTGAAATGGAAATTGCATAATTGAAATGAAAGTAGGAAATGACTAATCTACGTTTGTTGGAATGGAAATTGCAGAATTGAAATGAAAGTAGGAAATGACTAATTTACTTTTGCTGAACTGGAAATTACAGAATTGAAATGAAAGTAGGAAATGCCTAATCTATGTTTGTAGAATTGAAATTGCAGAATTGAAATGAAAGCAAGAAATGCCTAATCTACTTTTGCATAATTGAAATGAAACAACTACTCTACTTTTGTTGAAATAAACTACTTAGCAGAATGTTGTAGTAGAAAATAGAAGAAAGCAGTAATCACAAAATACTCCGACGCTTCCCTGGCAATGGCACCAAAAAGTGGTGAGCACTAGTATTTCAGCAATAATGCTACAAATCCTGGGGCTTCCTACTTTACTTTTATCAACCCGGTAGTTCGTAACAAACTTGGAAGCGACGGTGCTGTATGCACAAGTACTAGCTCTTACTGCAGGCTGTCACTTGGTCAGCTGGTGCAAGATCACTAGGAGCTTAAGCCAACTTCGATGAAGTCTCAGAAGAAGCTTTTAACTATGATGAAAGAAAGCCAACTCTATGGAGGCTATTCTATTTGCAGAAAGAGAAAGAAGACTGGAATGTAAGGGAAACCCTGGCAAACCCCAATTTATCTAGCTAACCCTAATTTTGCAGAAAAAGAGATAGAAACTGATGCGATGAGTGCCATTGACTACTTAAAAAGGTAAATTACATTTATTCAAGCTACTTCTGAAAATAAATGAGAAGAAAACATATTTTTGTGCTTTTGAGTGTTTTTTTGTGAAATTATTATGCTTGTAATTTATCCAGTTGTGATTGTGCAGAGGTTTGGTGGCGAAGGAAGATGGACATGGTTTTTATAGAGGTGGAGGAGGGTGTGGACAGGTCCTAAGAAGCCCCTAGTACCCTTTTGAAGACTTCCATTGCAACCAGATTTCGAAAAACCACTTACACGGAATTCTACAGGAGGCTGCAAGGGATCTACATGAGGAGGCCGAGAGCTATTTTTGGATGTTTTGAAGGTGGAAAAATGATGGAAAAGGGTAACTGAAGGCTAGATGAAGGTGTTGAGGTGTCTGGAGCTTGTCAAGGAAAATCAAGAGGGAACATGATGGTTGGATTTGTTCGAATGGCAAGAGGGAAGCTTATGGAGAAAAATTCAGAAATTAGGGCAGATTGGTGAAATGTTGCGAATGACTTGGGAAATCTATGAGAAGTGAGTTGAAGCTAGCTGCTTTATGGATGTATGGTGAGATGAGGTGTTCTACAAGAGATCTTCACATCTACTTACGAAAGATGATCAAAGAAGGGACTAACTATACCATGAAAATAGAAATTTCTCTAGCTTGACCTAATTTCTGACCTGCAAACAGAAAATGCTAAACATTAACCCTTGAACAAAAAAGCATGCAGAGCGATCTATTGTAAAAGAATAGGAAATGATCTATGCAATTGAATCTAAAGAAACACATTAACCTTTTAATCAAGTCATCACACTAGAAATTGCATTGAAGAGCAAAACTGTGTTTTTGGTGGCAACAATGGTGTCAAGACCTCAAATCATGATCCTAGGAAGGTAGAAAAGAGATCAGATCCTGTTGGTTGCCTTTTTGAATCTTAATCTATCCCTATACTAACCTACTTTAGCAATTGAAACAAAAGCAACTATGCAAACCATCAAAAGCAACCTATTCTAACAAGGCATAATAAATCTATCTAACAGAAATTAACCTGTGAACTGAAGTAAAAACATATAAGTACAAAGAAAGAGGTGATGGGTAGCTTGGGTTGGGCCCTAACCCAAGAGATTCAACCCTCTGAAAGAGATCAGTATTGGCTCAGGAAATATTTCATTTTCATTATAAAAAATAATAGTCACATTGCATTAATTGTTCTAAAAAAGAAAATTGAAAATGAGCTGAACAAGTGCTGCACAAAAGTGCGAAAATTCTACTAATGACTGGATAAAATACAACTAAACAAAAATGAGCACCTAAGCCCTGCTATTTATACAACTCGAGCCTCCAACAATTCTCCTAAAATCAAGGGGCTCAGCTTCCCAAAACTGCAGATAAACAACAGTCCTTCTTTACTTGCTCGACTACCCCTTGGATGCACTCATGTGGCTACTTGTGCTCTGAGTTTCTGATGGAGAATTCGAGGTAAGGGTTCAGAAATGAAGGAGACACCCTCCTACAAATCCTCTCCCTTGTTCTTCCTCGAATTTGGCTGCCAAATGCTCATTAAACCTTTGATTTTGTCTCAAAATTGACCAAAAATCTGCATAAAGCATACATTAGACTTTTTGTCATAATGACTAACCTAATTCACTCTATTAGCATGAATATAATAAAAAACATGTAATAAACTAATGAGAATGGTGGATTAAGCTGAATTAGGAGGCTAAATGAGCCCATATAATTACCCATTTATGTGGCTCATCACCCCTCCAACATAGGCTTATTGACCTAGTATTTTAGTGCAGAATGATCTGTATACATCTTGAAGTGTCCGCCTATGAAATAGTTTCGATATTTCTGGAGTGCGTACACGATAACCAATCCCTTGTGTTCAATTGTGGAATAGTTCTTTTCTGATTTAGACAACCGACGACTTGCGAACGCGATAGGGTGATCCAAGCCCTCTCCACCGTCTTGTGTTAGTACCGCTCCCAGCACTATACACGATGCGCCAACATGGACATGAAACACCTTGTCCCATTTCAACAAGACCAAGATTGAGGCAGAGGCCATTTTTCTTTTAGTACATCAGGGCTCTTCTCATATTCATTGTTCCAGCAGAACGTGACATATTTTTTCAACAACTTCTCCATTGGTGCGCTGATCTGGGCATAGATTTTGATGAACTTCCTGTAGCACCATGTATGTCCCAGGGTAGCATGCAATTGTTTCACACTTCATAGTGCTTCCAAATTCAAAATCACAACAATCTTCGTGGGGTCTACCATTAGTCCTTGTTTGCAAATCACGTATCCGAGCAGGTTCCCAAAAGGAACTAGGAAAGTACACTTCTTGAGGTTCAATGTGATTTGGTGTCTTCGACAGGTATCCAGCATCAAGTGTAAGCTCGTTACATGGTCCTTAACCAATCCAAATACAGTCCAATAATCCAGGTAAACCTCCAGGAACTTGTGGATATATTGTTTGAATGTTGCCACAACTATGCACGAAAAGATGGCCGATGCGTTCTTCAATCCAAACGGCATAACAGTGTAGTGAAAGCAGCCCCATTCAGTCATGAAGGTGGTCTTGCTCTTATCTTCCAGCATGATTTTGATTTGGTGGTAGCCTGAGAACCACTAGTAAAAGAATATGCTTCTTGCCCGCCGACAATTTCCAAAACTTCATTTGTGAACGGAGTTGGGAATGGGTCATGCACACATGTGTCATTCAATTTTCTGAGATCCACACATATTCTTATCTCACCCTTCTTCTTCTTTTCCTACACTACCATAGGGCTTACCCAATCGGATTCTTACACCGGCTCAATGATTCTTGCTGCGATCATTTTGTCTAGTTCTACGTGGACCTTCTCCTTGTATTTTAGATTCCAGTGGTAATGCCTCTGATTAATTGGCTTCACGTTGGGCTTTAATGTGATCCTTGAAATTCCTAAATCTCCAATGATCCCTTTCAAGTCCATGATCTTGGTTAGGAATAAGTCCTGGTGCTCACGGAGTAACTCAACGACCTTATCCACCGTCACCTCATCCCAATAGTCATTGAGCGTTGCATACTTAGGTTCGGCTTCTATACCAATGTTCATCTACTTTGTTTTTACTGGCGCGGCTATGTCAAGGTCATCAATAAGTGGTCCTCAGACCTCACGATGGCCTTCTGTTTCTGGAATGTTAATTTTTCACAGATCCTCATGGTCTTCCTCAGTAATTATATTATAACCCTCCAGCGCGCAGCTCAGCTAAGTAGCCCATTCAGGCTGAATCGATTCTATTGTCTCCTATGGTATCTTAAAGATAGTTGCTTTTACTACTTGTAGTGCATCATCAACAATGTCCCACCAATGATCCTCAAAAGTGAAGGTTAACAGGAACCCTTCGCGCAAGATATCCCATTCACTCATCCCACGGCACAGTTATGTCTCTACATACCAGTTCATGGGTATAACATCTTGGGTATGACAGAATAAGTGCACCCATTATGATTGTGGTTCTTCTCCATAGGCCTTCCTCCACTTGGCCAAGTGAGTGCGCGGATCATCCCACTCGTTATATTTTTTAGTTAGTCACATTTGAGGCTTCCCAAAACACATGCGCATCATTATCTTGCATTCATGCCAGTCCTTAAAGCTTCCTTGGTGCGTACCCCACCACCTCGTGGGTGTAACACGTAGTACCCACTTCAAAGTTTCGAAACGTTGCTTCTCTGGTACCTCCTCTTCAAATTTGTCCAAGAATCCATCTAGCTCACCTAATCTGTCATAAGTAGGTAGATCCCTCATTTCCGTGGAAACACAGTGCGATGATCTTGTCATCATATTACAGTTAAGTGTGGTTACCTCATGTGACCTATTCTGCCATCGTTGTGCTTCTTCATTTGAATCTGAAGTACAGGAGCTATTGCGCTCCCATGAAATTTGTCTATTTGCAGTGGGATTTACCTAGTCTTGTTCTCATGTAATTATTTTGTAGATGCAGTCTAAGTCGTCATCGCTTTTATAGTCGCGCACTGGCTCAGTGTAGTGCAATCCCTCAGCAGGGTCCAAAGATACGATTATGCACAGGGACTTTTTCTCAAAAATCATCTTGTGCTTCTTTAGATTTATCACCCCATTCATGTCAGTGGCCTAATCAATTCCTAGGAGTGCAGGGTAGGGATTGTTGTCATCAACAATCTCTAACACCTCAGAATCTTCTACCGCGCTTGCCCCTTCAATATCCACAGTGATTCCCTGCAATCTCCCCATAGGTATGATCTTTTGCTGGTTCGCCATTTTCAACTGGATATGAGACCATTGTAGCGTAGGAATTCCCATGCGTTCCCATGTTTTCTTCGGTATAACGTTCGCGTCTAATCCTAGGTCTAGAATCACTTGGTCCATCTCACATTCTCCAATCTACATGATCAACCTCATTTATATTCCCGTCCTTGACGCATGCTTTCCAATCTCCCGGACTACACGCAGTTCTCTTGGCGCAGCCCCAACGCACCTATTAATGAGTTCCTGCAATCCTTTCACCGCCTTACTATTGCCTAGTAGCTTCATACATGTTTCATGGAGGCATCAACAAAGATCTTCTTGGCTGCTATGAAGGTTTCCTTCGCGCGCTCCAAATCAAACTCCGGTTATTTTGTCGGAGCCTTGCAAACCTAAGTACTATCTTCAGGCTATTTGCCTTTATCATCTCCTATCATAATTTCGCTTCGAAGCACAATGTTCTCATTAGGGTCTTCCTTGCGCAGCTCAGAATTCATCATTTGCAGGTTCTGAGTCAGGGGAGGTTGGAGCGCTCCTTTGTCGTGCAGCCTAGCTATCAGTGTGGGACAATCCTCCGTTTCATGATCAAACAAGGTACAATACAGACATGATGGATGCGTTGGATTGGTATAATCATGGGCATAATTTCATGTCCCCCTACAATTGTAACATATCAACTATCTGCGACCTCTTTCAGGTCCTCCTCCACCCCGGCCTCGTTCGCGCCCTTGAAATCAGGTTCACGCCATTCTTGCGTTCTAGTGAAGGGGCTGTGTTTCGGCCTAAACTCTATAGTTTGGAGTCCTATCCATCATTAGCTCATAGCTTCTATAGGTACAATCATCATGTCCCACTGACCTACAAAAATTATAGAACAGCTACTGCGAGTTCTATGAGTACTTCTGCAATAGATGACAATTGTCCGTAACATGTTTTCCTCCTATCTGAAAAATTGTGCACTACAAAGCAAGCGCCACACTAGTTCTTTCTTATGCCTCTAGTCTTAATGGAATCAACCCTCCTCCCACGAGGTAATTCATGAACACCGGGCAGTGGAGCTTGTCATGTCCTTAACTCTTGCACTTTACGCACCATACTTCTTCGCGCACTTATGAGCGAGCTGTCCTGTCCTATTTCAGACTCTGCATCTCAAGGCATAAGTTTTTCAACTGCTCGTGGATCTGTTGAAATCCAAGTTTAGGATCTTGTATTGGGGTCTCATGCAGCCTCATCGCGGTTTCTAAAGATTTGGCCTGAGTTGTCAATATTTGCTATGACAGCGTGTTCCTCAAATGAGATGATAGTGATGCTACAAACCACTCGCGACGCTGTCCATTTGTCACAGTCATGTTGGCTTCGCGAATCATGCATTTCAGACTTTGATCCAACTCCCAATGGGTCTCGCCTGGTAGCATCATGATTTCTTTGAACCCAATGATCGACTGCGCTTCTGACTTCGGCCTGCTAAAATCCCTAGTTAGCACAACTTGGATAGCCGCAATTCCTGCATTCGGATGATCACTTGAGTGCTTAATGGAATAGGGTTTATGAATGCTTCATCATGTATATAATGTACTGGAACAATTAAAATAATATAATGAAAAATCAATTTTGTTTTAATGGTTGTAGGTTCTAGGAGAAAAATGCTATGTATGTTTTTTATGTTCTCACCATTACATATTTTTCTATTTTTAAGAATTTGTTTGCAGGTAATTTTTGCACAAGGTTAAAACCTACATTTGTTACAATAAGAACAAAAGTTTAGCTTTGTCACACTATAGACATTATTCGGTTTCTATGTTTTGAGGTATTCGAATGATTTGTCAGTGCAATTGATGATGACATGGAATTCTTTATTGGAAAAATCATTATAACACCTAATTTAGAGTAGCTCAAGGGATTACTTACCATCATGTAATTGTTTTGTGTATTGAGGATAGAAAAAAATTATTGGATGAAATTTAATTTCAAATTTCCAAGAATATACATGGTGACATGGCAGATTTCTTGCAATGGGTATTCCATTTTCAAACATATATCGCAAAATTACTTGTGTGAGACAAGAGAGATTGACAAGGAGTATATAAGAGATTTCATTTCAAAGACAAAATTCAAAGTATAGAAGTATTTTTAGTATGATCTCATTATATATGATGTAAGTAACAATAAAATAAAATAAAATTTCAATATGTAAAAAAAATGGGAGGTAGATCAAATGAAATAATGCAACAAGTAGAGAAATTAATTAGAGGGGATATTAATGCTTCCTTAGGGAGTTTATTTCCACAATTTATTGGGTTCAATGGATAAAGAATTTTAACAACAAAATCTTGGTTAAAGATTTGGTTAATAATGGCACATTTGCAAAGAGGTGGATATTGAATATGGTCAAAATCTACTAGTTTACTTGCCAAATGTAAGGCATCCATCCTCCTTATTATCAACATCTTATGGATTTCTAGTTCCACCTTTATTCTACATAAATCATATTATTTTTAGCTTCCTTCCTTTTATTACAAGAGATAAATTCTGGGTACCAAATATTTTATAGGTATTAAGGGATGTAAAATATGGTATATAGTACAAACATACGGTTTTCTTATAGGAAAGATGTATTTGGGGGTTCACAAGGAGTGATGAATTTCAAAAAGAATATTCTTGAGAGATATATACTATGACAATATAGCTTGGTCTTTTCCTTATGTGTTTCACATATACATTCCATTCATTCAATTTTCCTACCTACCAATGATAAATCTCCTATTCTCAAATATCTTTTTGTTAAGCTTGGTAGTACCTCTTTTTTCTATTGATTTAATAGGAAGTTACAACTAGTTTTAAAGATAGTTAGGTGGCCTCAACATTCCCTGTGGGACACCAAGTATGTTGGCCACCTAATGGCATGGTATTCCATCCAAAAATGATAAGTATTGAGTCTTTCTAACCACGCAATATATGACAGTATGTCTATTCTTATCCTAATATCTACTTGCCTACTAGCATAATTTTCTATACATTGAAAAGTAAAACATATCCGCATCAAAAAACTACAGAAAAAGACATCATATTAACTGATCTATTTCCTCAGCTGAAGTAGACTCCACTAGAGCTAGGTCTTTTGCATTAGACCCGAGGAGTTCTTTCGAAGAGAGGATGCAAAGTAGGTAGTTTTCTATGCGTTGGAGGTGCCCATCCTGCTTCTGCATTTAGAAATGTAGTTTTTGGAAGTATTTCTTATAGTTCAGGAAAGCCTACATTGTGGTGGCCATGTTTAGCAAAATTTGTTCCATAGCCTTGCATAGAATCCCTTTCATAGAACAGTAAAGAAACAAGGTGTGTCTAAACTGGGTTACTCTGCCTCGTGTATGCCGTAGATCGGGCACCAAGATCCACCAATCCTCAGCATCGATTTCCATTGATCCTGCCTCGTGGTTCAGATCCGTCTCCCATTCCTCTATCAATTGCCGAATTTCCTCTATTGTTCCTTCATGGTAAGCTTCCATAGCTTCATTGATGATGCTCACAGTAGGCTTTCAGCCTCCTGGTTTTCCTCTAGGTGCACTCGAATAGCCATATTCATGTTTACCTTTGTTCTTCCTACCATGGCCCCACGGAGCAGGGATTTAAGTTCGAGTTGTAGTACGAGCCATGGTAAGCATCTTGCAGCTTGAAGAAATGCGACCTGAAGTACTTGTAGGTGGTATAAACCCATAGTAGCCCAACTGATGTTTTCTATTACTAATTTGTTCACCTTTACAGAGACTAACAGACACTCGTAAAACTAGAACATCAGTCATACTAGCCTTCCTTTCTTCACAACATATTTTAACAGCGTTTCCCCAAAACAGGGAGGGG
>APFE031724592.1:2076-30853 GCA_000404065.3 Pinus taeda
AATTACAGTTTTATATCCATTTGAATCAAGTGCTCCTAATGAAATCAATTTTTTTCTTAAATCTGGTACATGCCTCACATCAGTGAACATTTTAGTTGTCCCATCAAACATTTGCAGTTGTATACTCTCAATCCCCACAATATTACATGTTACATCATTACCCATGTACACAACTCCATCATTAATTGATTTATATGTCTTAAACCATTCTTTATGAATACACATGTGGTTTGATGCACTAGAATCTAACAATCAATGTTGATCATGATTTGACACATTAACTGATAATACTTCATCACTCATACCTGAACCAGATGCCGAACTTGAATCGGTCGTATTTGCCTCCTTCTTCTCTGTCGAATAATCTGCTTTAGAAGTTTGTTGTTGTCGCTTCCATCAATCCTTCTTTAAATGTCCTGATTTGCCACAAAACCAAAACTTTACCTTACTCTTCTTCCCTTTCAACTTTGAACATGAGTCGCTCTGCCTACTGGAGCGTCTTTCGTTCGAACGACCTCTAACCATCCTAGCTTCTGATGTAGAGGTTTCTGAATGCGACCTTCTCCTTGTTTCTTCCGATAATAAAGATGCAACTACATCATCAAACTCAATAGTTTCTGATGAACTAAGACTTATAGAAGTAACAAAATGATCCCATGACTCAGGCAACGAGCACAATAAAGTAATAGATTTATCCTCGGATTTAATTTTTACTTCTATACTTTGTAATTGCACCAGAAGAGTATTAAAAGCATTCAAATGATTAGCAATTGATGTACCTTCCTTCATTCGCAAACTGTACAACTATCGCTTCAGGAGAATCCTATTGGTTAAGGATTTGGTCATGTACAGTTTCTCCAGTTTCGTCCACAACCCAGCAGCTGTTGTCTTCGACACGATATTAAACAGGACATCATCCGCCAGACACAGTCGAATAGCACTTATTGCTCTTTCATCCATCTCGGCCCACTCATTATCTGTGATGTTGTAAGGCTGTTTGGATTTTCCCAACAATGCCTTTGCCACACCATGTTGGACAAGCAGATCATACATCTTCACCTTCCAGATCTTGAAATTATTTTTGCCATTAAACTTCTCGATTTCAAACCGGGCACTCTGAGTTTTCGCCATCTTGTATCAACCAAAAACAATAATCTCCAAATCCAACTTTTAAATAAAAGAAGATCTCCAAATCCAACTTTTAAATAAAAGAAGGTAATCTAAAAAAAAACGCCTATGCTTTATTGCCTTTGCTTTTAAAACAAAAAACTTTTTGTTGTGCAAATTACAATAAAAAACCCAAAAGAAAAACAATTGCAATTTGTGCCTGTGGCAGTCGAAACATGTTACCCATTCTGCAATTTGTGGCAGTCGAAACATATCATGGTTTCATGGAGAAATCGAATATGGACTCACATCGCGGGTATTATAAACAAAACGTGTACGTTCACATACCTCAAAAATATAATGTTAAAACCAACCAGCAGCTGTTGTAATACCTCCACGCAGGTTTGAATACCTTCACAATCCTCGGTTTGTAATACCTCCACGCAGGTTTGAATACCTTCACAATCCTTGATTTGTAATACCTCCACGCAACAATTATACGCACCACCATTCAACGCACCAACAACCAATTAACCAACGATACGCACCACCAGCAAACATTCAAATATGCATCTGGCATAACACGCAGGTCCACCAGCAATCATTTGCAGACACACGCAGGTCACATACGCACCACCGCTGAACGCATTCACTGATCAACGACTCCACCGTTGTACGCAGGTCCACTAGCAATCGTTTGCAGACACGCGGGTCACATATGCACCACGGCATACGCACTTCAACGCAGTTCAACGGTTCAACAGTTCATCAGTTCTGCAACGCAGTTCAACAGTTCAACGCACAATTCTGCAAACGCATACCAACTCGGCCAGCGCACAAAAAGTCTATGCCAGACTTGGGCCCGCCACTCTTCCGCTGCGCAGCTCTGATACCAATTGATATACTAACAGTGCGCAGGAAAAAACAAAGACAGACACAGCATTAAAATCATACACAAATGACACAGTAAGTTAACGTGGTTCACCCAACCAATCTGGGCTACGTCCACCAAACATAGGCATCGGCAATCTTATTATTAATCAGGAGATTACAAAATAATCATTTTCCTCACAAACTCTCACCATCCAATATATGTACGGGCATGTATTTTATAGCCAAGAGAATCTAACTGACTCATAAATCCTCTCACAACAAATATAGGATACATTAACTCTTTCCCAACTAACTGGAGCTAATCTAGCAACAAATTCCTATTGTTGTCACACATTAGAGATTTTTGCCTAATTTATGAAACAGAAAATCTCAACAATTTTAAATTATATATGTAAATAAAAATTGTGAGTCTGGTAGGACTCTTACATGTCCATTACTGACCCTGCTATAGGGGGAGGGTAGCACAAGATTTGAACCCAAGACTTCCGGTTCTGTGAGACTTCATTTACACCGCCACTGTCACTTGAGCTACCCCAGGCAAAGAATTATATATGTAATTTTAAATAATATATTTTTTATTAGATTATATTAATCATTAACCAATTTTATAAATAGGAATATAAAATTATTATACTCATTAGCAATATTTTTATCACCTTCCCAAAACAAATTGTATCATAAATACACATCCTACTTCTTATGTGATTTATGTACTTCTGGTTAATTAATAGAGGTAATGAGCACATTAATAGAGGCAAAGGTAGTCAATCAAATTGAACATTTCAAAAAAAAAAAAAAAAAACATATATTATCAATGTGCAATGTTATACTATAGAACTTTTTGCAAATTTTTTGGTCAAACCCAAACTAATATGGGTTTGACCAAAAACCCATTGCAATATCAAATAACTTACAGCAAAGATAATAATGTTACATTCAATTCTTTAATAATCAGTTTAAAATTATTTTTATAAAAACATATTTATTATCAAACTCACAAATTAACTTTCAAATTATATTAATTTATTTACTAAAATTTGTACTTATTTTAGGAGTTGTCTTTAGTGCGATTTTTTGGATTTTTCCAGTGCCACAATCCAGCAGAAATTTTTTAGGTGAAATCTTGATTTGCATTATTTAAACTGGTTTTTTGAGTCTATATATGGATTCAGCACCGTGAAAATCCTTAAGGCGCTTGGATTGTACATGGGTTACCCATCAAAATTGTGATTTCAATAAATTCTTGCCAAATTTTAAATAAATTAAATCAGAAAACCCACAAGAAAAAAAAAAAAAAAAAAAACACTAAAAACAACTCGATTATTTTCACCTATTTTCTTAATCAGTAATTCCCTCACCAATAACAATAAATGATATTTAAAAATTAACCATCTATATATTTATCTAATCATTATACGTGCGTAAAGTGGCTCACACTAAATAATTAATTATAAATATATTTGTATCTTTAAAATGAATAATAGAGATTTCGCAGTAATCTTTTCCTTTTTCTATAATAAGAAAATCTATAATAACTTTATTGTCTTATAATGCATATACGTCCCTTTGTTATTTGTTTTGTTTATATATCAGTTATATATTTTGATTTTTTGTTTCTCTATTTTATTCATGGTAAATATAAATAAAATTTAAAATGTTAATTGGATAGGGCTTAAAAAGAATAAGCATAACCAATATTCTAATTATAACAATACTTTATGATAGTTTTTGAAAAACAAAGGTAGAATAATAATTTTTTAAATAAAATCCAAATAATTTTTAGTTTTTTTTTTTTAAATAAAATTTAAATAATCTTTTAAACAAATTTTAAATAATAATAAAAAACAATTTTTTTGAGAACACGGTGCCTTTTTCATGCACCTCTCTCACCATAATCATAATTTGCAATCATCCCGTATGTATCGGTATAATAGAAGATTAAATATAATATTGGTTTTTTTAAAGCATGAAAGCAATTAGGGTGGCGAGTTTTATCCTATAATTTATCAGTAATTGTTTCAAAAAGTGCACAGATATGTTAATAACATTGTTAAAGTGAAAATTTTGTATTTTAATATAATCAAGTGAATAATGATTAATATATTAAATTTAAATATTTTTAGTGTTTTTTATTTATTTTTAAATTTATTATTTATTTGTGTGTATTAAGTAGTGTGCACTTTATGTTACATTAGTAAAATTATAGTGTTTTTAAAAGACTCGCGTACAAAACACTTTCATATATGGTTATAATTTTTGTTTTTATTTTGATTCAATATATTTATTGATTTTTTCCAAAGTAAAATTTTATCTATTTAATTAAAATTAAAGTTTTTTTTTAAGAAATTTAGGCTAAATAGTTTCATAATTTCATTAAACAAAAAATTACAACCAAATTTATGATTAGAGTTATGCTACATGTATATGCTTATTTTTTTGTTTAAATATATAAAGATTTTCCACAAACATATAATATGTTTTCTTATATTTTTATTCAATCAAATTGATTGAATCCAAATTTTTGGAACTACTAGTTATATATGAATAATTAGTTAGTATATGCAATTCATTAGAAGGCCATCAATTTTTAATTAAAATAATGTAAATTTATATAAGAAAAGAAAAAATATTTACTACTTTACTTTTATTATGTTTTTTCACTTCTTTCATCTTTTGTAAATTAGTATAAACTTCTCATGGAAAAATCATAAATTTTAGATTAACCCACGGGTGAGAACTACAAGAATTAAAATGGTTTTGTAATTTCAACAATTAGTTATGCTTATATAAAAATTCTTATCTAATACCCAGTTTAAACTGAAACTCGAAATGTTATCCCCATTCTCCTCGATTCTATTAAATTCTTGTACAATATCTTTGATTTATCTTCCATTGGTTTTTTTTTTTTTTTTTTAAGATTAAATGCATACAATTAGCCATGTTTAAATACCAAAGCTAAATTTAAACATGAAATGGTAGCTGCATTGATTTTGAATCCGTAGGCGCGCGTCATGATTTAATACAAACTAGATGAGTTAGATTTATGTTCAATATTCTTCTTCTTCTTCTTCTACAGGATTATAGATTAAAATTTACAGAAATCTGCAGGAATTAACTAGATCTTCGTAATTTGAATTTGGGTCTGTGATGCAAGTTGCGGTATGAGGATTGATCAACTCCTATTGAGTTGTAATCTTGGTAATGTTGCATAGAGTATGGCCAACCAAGTCTACCCAAGTTTACCCCCTCTCTTGGTTTGTCTTCTTCGCACGGAGTAAAACATCTATGGGATTAATGCCTCCTGCAAGTGTTATGAACTTCACACACTCTTATTAGATATTCATGGTACTGAGTAATCAATGTTAATTTTCACCCCTAGAATCTTTGTTCAAAACCATGAGTATATTAGACTATGTTTTCCCTTACCTTGTGCACAAGTTTGTCTCAAAGAAGGCATGTAGGTCCTTTGAAGAGGTTAACCAATTCATTCCATGAATTTCACCTAAATTTGTTATAATTGTCTTGGGCTTAGGTGAAAATGACGAGTTGGAGCAACAGCCATGGCCAAGGCCATTGGCCCCTGTAACAGAAATTGAAGGTCGTTGGCGCCTGCAATAGAAATTAAAGCATGGAGCATGGAGTTGCGTAGATAAAGGTGTCACCACACTTGTGTAAAGTTGAGTTGCATAGTGTGAAGCTCATTTCAGTGCATGTGGGGAAGTGCGCTTATGTAAATTGTGGAGATGTGTTTAGATTTGGGGAGATTTGTTGTAGATGATTGATCTTGAGTTGATCTAGAAGTTTTGTTCGATAAAACATAACAAAAATGGGGAAACACATCAAAATTATCATTTTGAATTTGTATTTGATTGTCGTCATGTACGGATGCATGACTACTCTGGTTAGTCTTTCTTTAGCCCTAACAACAATTCAAGCTATGCAAAATACTTGTTACTCGTTGTTGTTTTCGCAATGACAACAATGTGAAACTCATTGTGTTGGATCTATTGTACGAGCTCAAGGTATTGCACAAGGATGTTATGGTGGATATGATCATGGGCGCTTTCAAATCTGAATCTAGATATATGGAGGAGGACTATGGATATAGCCTTGGATTAGATCACTCCTAGGAATATCAATGACATTTTCAAAATGCTAAAGAATGAACTCATAAAATCTTATAGTAGAGAATTAGGGAAGGATGGAGAATACAGGTGAGCACCATGATGAAAATGAGGATGATCATCCCCATTAGAAATTGATGCTGCAAAAACAAGAAGAGAAAACTAAAAAAAATTAATCAAAAAAGTGATGTCATCCAAATCTATACAGTGACGGATGACAAATCTCTATAGTGTCTATAAGAAGAACCTCACAATAAAATATCTATCGGCATAAATATCATCCTAAAATAATAAAACTAAAAACAAAAACTCTTATAATTTAAAAATTAGAAATTATAATATTTTGAATTTTATAAATGTCATTTTCAAATTATCTAAATATAATGAATATCATCTTAAACTAATAAAACTAAGACAAAGTATCCTAAACTAAAAACAAAATGTCCTATAATTTTTTACAATTACGAATTCTACCAATATAATTTAACATTATAACTTTATAAATACCATCTCTAAATTATCTAATTAACATGAATATAAATTAAAAATAATTATAACCATTATGAATTAACATATCACAATTGAACATTCATAATTTCACTTATTGAACTATTAATAATATAATTTGGCATTTATGAGAATTCTTTGCGATCGCACGCCCTAGCTCTCTGCCTAGGGTTCCTGCTGCTGCTGCGCCCCCAGCTCTGCGCCTCACAGCTCTGCTGCTAGGCCCGTGATCCTTAGCTGCTGGGCTCCTGCTTCTCGCCCCCTCCTGCCTGGGCCTCCTGCTCAGCTTCAGCTCTGGGGCTCCTCTCTGGCAGCCCCCTCCCTCTTCGCTCCCCCTGCGATCTGGCTCTCTAATGGCGGAATCGAATCCCCCGCCTTCGGATACAGAATATTTCGAGAAACAGTTTTCTTCTCTCATCCCTGAGGACGTTACAGGCAAAATCCGTCGTTCCGCTTCCAAGTTCATCAAGAAATTAGATGAAATCCCAGAAGTTTCCCTTCCTCCTTCCCTCCCGAGGAAGGCTGCAATCTCTCTAGCAGAAAGAGGCATGGTTGGACAGTTCACGGGACTTTGGCCCTCACCTAGATCAGTCCAAAGATGGGTCAAACACAACTGGAACTCGATAGTGCAAGGGAAAATCGCAATCAGATTTTGTGGTAGAGGCTTCTACACCTTCCTATTTGAACCAAAGGAGGATAGGAATCTTATATTCAGAAATGGCCCCTATTTTATGGACTCTCGGGGCCTTTACCTGAATAGATGGAATCCAGACTTCGATTCGGAGATGGACGTCCCTAATGCAGTCCCAGTTTGGGTCCGCCTGCCCCATCTGCCGCTTCACTACTGGGGAGACGAGTCAGTCAAGGCTATCGGGAACGCTGTTGGCAAATTCATAGACAGATCTGAACCAAAAGAGAACATGCATGCTTGTGCGAGGATTTGTGTTGAAGTCGATCTGGGGAAAGGATTGCCGGAAGCCATCAAAATCAAAGTAGATCAGTGGACGCACATACAGCAAGTGGACTACGAGAAGCTTCAAGTGCAAGGTATGTCATGAGTATGGGCACTTCGCAAATAGATGTAGTAAATCAAAAACAAATGAATCTGAAGGAAATATTGAAATCTATGAAGGTGCATGGGAACAAGTCAAAAAGAAAAAACCCAACCCCCCTCCCGGCCCAAGCTCAAAGGTCCCCCTGGAAAACTCCTCCCTCCCTTCTCATCCATCTAGCTCAGCCCCCCCTTTCCCCTCATCTTCTAACCCCTTTGAATCCCTGTCAACTGAGGACCCCATACCCCCCCCCTCTCCCAGAGGCAACGCTCTTGTATCCTCTCCCCTCTCTCCCTTTCTCAGCCCTCCCCTCCCCCAACTGTGGATCCAATCTTAACCAGAAACAAAAGAAAAGAAAATAATCTCTCCTCTGATCCCCCCAAAAAAATAGGCAGGAAATCCAATAAGGAAATCAGGGATGAAAATGCAGCTAAAGAAATGGCCACTGGAACGCAGCAACCAATGGACACCTTCCTAGACAGATCAAAAGGAAGCGGGGAAAAGATGAAAGAGAAGAGCGGGACCCACACCAAACACAGTAAATAATGATCTTGGTCTCCTGGAATTGTAGGGGGATGGGCTCCTCCCTAAAAGCAAATGCAGTCCGGGATCTTCTTAAATTCGAGCAGCCAGATCTTCTCCTCCTCCAGGAGACCAAAATCTCAGACCAAGAATTCCAAAATCACACAAAAAAAAAGCAAAAATTATTCAGGCACAGCAATAAGTGCAGCTGGCGCATCAGGAGATATAGGAACCATATGGAACAAAAATAAATGGGAACTCATAAACCAAAACTCGCATAGCTGGTGGGTAAGAACCGACATTCAGAACAAAGCGTCAAAAGAGGACTATACTATCTATAACATCTACGCTCCAAACCATTACGGGGATAAAGCCACATGCTGGGACACAATAACCACAGATCTCCTTTCAGTTCAAGGAAGGAACATTTTCCTTGGAGGATACTTAAATATAATAAGGAATGCTGATGAGAAACTAGGAGGAAATTTTTATGTAGACCCATCAAGAGATTCCCTTGAAGCCATAATCCAAACCCATAATCTTGTGGACATCCCTCCGCAAAATGGGAGGTTCACCTGGAGCAACAAGAGAATTGGCAAGAGCAACATAAAAGAGAGACTAGACAGAATCCTTGTTCAAGAAGGAATAGTTGCAAGCTTCCCCAACATCAAAAGCAAAATCATTCAAGGCTACACCTCAGACCACAAACCTGTGGCCCTGACTCTTGATAAGGGAAGGATCATGGGGCCTCTCCCTTTTAAATACAACAAAGCTTGGGACAGCAAAGAAGAATTTCGACACCTGATACAGGAGCAGTGGGCAAAGGAAGTCATTGGCTCGCCCCATTACATTTGGGAAACCAAGCTTAAATCTCTCAGGTCAGTCGTTAAACAGTGGGCAAGAAACTACGCAACAGAGGAAAACCAAAAAAGAACAGACCTCCACAATCAACTAGAGCAATGGAACCAGGAAAAGGAGAGAATCCAGTACACAGAGGAGGACCAAGCCAAAGAAAATGAATTGTATAAAGAATTATACATGCAAAATAGGATGGAAGAAGAAGAACAAAGACAAAAATCTCGGTACCTTTGGCTCAAAGCTGGAGACAAAAACACATCCTTTTTTCATAACAGTCTGAAACTAAGACGCGCAGGGAACCAAATAGAGAGAATCATGGTGGAAGGGAAAGAGATAAGGGATCAGGAAGAAATCAAAGAGGCAGCCTACAGACACTACAAATCCCTTTTATCTGCAGACCCCCAGCCTCAGGACAATGCGGAGTTTCTAAGTCCAATTCAAAACAAAATCTCAGACTCGCAAAACAGAGAACTTGATCAAGAGGTCACAAAAGAGGAAATTAAGTTGTATGTTTTTAGTATGCAGCAAGACAAATCTCCAGGCCCAGACAAGTTTACTGTGGCCTTCTATAGAAATCACTGGGAGACTATCAAGAAAGACTTCATAAGGATGGTGAAAAATGTCTTCTTAAAATGCAAAATGGGGAACAGCATCAAATCCTCCCACCTAGCCCTCATTCCCAAGGATCCTAATCCCCTACCCTTTGATCGTTTCCGCCCAATCTCCCTGTGTAATGTCTCTTACAAAATCATTACCAAAATCCTGGCTAATAGGCTAAAAAACCTTCTCCCCTCCCTCATCTCAGAGAATCAAGGGGGCTTTGTTCCAAGCAGACAAATCACGGATAATGTCATTCTTATCCAAGAGGCAATTCACAGCAGTATAAGTAGGAAGGAAAGGGGCATGATCATCAAATTAGACATGGAAAACGCCTTCGACAAGGTCAACCACCACTTCTTGAAGGAAGTCCTCAAGAAATTTGGGATATCCAACAATTTCATCAGCATTATCATGGAGTGCATCACTCATCCCTGGACAACTCCTCTGATTAATGGTAGACCAAGCAACTACTTCTGAAGCACTAGGGGATTGAGACAAGGCTGCCCCCTCTCCCCCTTCCTATACATCATCGTGGCTGAAACGTTGAGCATACATTTGGAAAATCTTCGAAGGCAAAAAGAAATCATAGGAATCAGTATAGTAAGAGGAAACAAGGGGATAAATCATTCGCTATTTGCAAATGATACTCTCCTAATTGGGGGAGCCTCCAGTTTGATGGCCAAAAGATTCAATAAAACGCTAGACTCCTTCCTATTAGCGTCTGGAGGAAAGCTCAACAACAAAAAATGCATGATTTACACTTGGAATGTCCCCTGGCAAATCATCCAAAGACTCTCTTCGATTCTTGACATTCCAGCTCAAAGGAACTGGAGCTACTTCATGTACCTGGGACTGCCGCTGGCAAAAGATTCGGTCAAGACAGAAATCTGGGTGAAACTCATAGAAAAATTGAGAGGAAAACTCCAGAGCTGGGGAATGACTTGGCTCAACCTGGCTGGAAGAACTATCCTCATCAAAGCCATTCTCTCTGCTCTCCCCATTTATCAATTTTGCAGTCACCCTAGCTCCTGCAAGCACCCATAAACAAATGGAAATAATTATAAGAAGCTTCCTATGGCAGGGCAGAAGGCAGGACTCCAAAAAGTTCAGTCTAGTCAAATGGGATCAGATCATCCTCCCGTTTGAAAAAGGAGGATTAGGAATAAAAATACCAAGATTATCCAACATGGCGATGGGTTTCAAACTAATTTGGAGAATCCTCAACAGGAAAGGCGCTTGGTGGACAGAAGTCATCAAAAGGAAGTATCTGAATGGCCCCAATTCCAACATCCTCTCAGAACCAATTGTAGATAGGCAGTGCACTCTAGTTTGGAAGCTCATTAAAAAAGCCCTCCCCCAATTCAGAAATTACATCTCCAGAGCTCTGGGAAGTGGAAGAGATATCAACATCTGGACAGATCAAATCATGGGATCAGAACCAAGGAATTTAACTCAAAATCTCAGACCTCTTCAAATTTGGTTGGAGGCAAAAAGATTAAAGTCCCTATATGATATCTCCACTTGGGATCAAAACAGCTGGCAGGACTGGAAGCACCTCTCTCCCCCAAACAATCTCAGGGATCTTTGGACTGAGCTCAAGCTATCCTTATCGGGTTCGGCTCCTACAAACAATTTGACAGAGGACAAATTTGTTTGGGACCCCAACGGAGGAAATTACACAGTCAAAGAAGGCTACAAGATCCTTCAGAACGCCACGGTCATCAATAATTGGACTCTCCATAAAGTGGTTTGGAAATCAGACTGTCTCCCGAAGGTTAAGTTTTTTAACTGGACTCTCCTCAAAGGCAAAATCCTCACAGTGGAAAATCTCAGGAAAAGAGGCATCCTAGGTCCCTCTATATGTTGACTTTGCCGAGCATCTGAAGAAAGCAGCCTCCACCTTTTTCTTGAATGCCCCTTTGCTCAAAGCTGCTAGAAGCTCATCACTAGTCCCCTAAGTAGAGGAAAAATGCCCGACCAGATCACCACTCTTCAAAAAAATTGGGGGAACTACTACCCTTATCCCAAGAAAAACAAGAATGTTATCAAAAGAGTGTGGAACAGCATTCCCTCCACTCTCTGCTGGCAAATTTGGATCACTCGGAACAAATGCATTTTCAACAATAGGAAGCCCAGCATCTCCAGCACCTTGGAAAAAACAATAGCGCTCATCTCTAAGACTATAAGTTCCAATGGAATGTCCCAACCAAATCAAGAAAGCCGGAACAAAAGGGAGATCGAATGGATCAACAAATTCAGTCTCAGCCTGGATACAAGAAACTACACCACCTTCAACTTAGGCCAGAAATCGAAGGAGTGGAAGCTCAGAGGTTCTAATGAGGAAGTCACTTAATGGATACTAAACCAAAAGAGGCCTACCCTCCAGTTCGACGGGGCATCCAAAAACAACCCGGGAAAGGCAGGCGCAGGAGGAGTTATCAAGGATCATCAGGGCAAAGTTATGGTGACTTATGAATGGGGCTTAGGCAACATGACCAACAACAAGGCCGAGGCTTACAGCCTCTTCCTGGGTACCTCAATCCTGAAGAGACTAGGAATGCAAAATCCAATCATTTTGGGCGACTTAGCTATTATTATAGCTGCCATGGTTTCAGGGGGTGACTTTAAGCAAATGGCGCTGAACAACATCAAAAACAGGATCACAGACAACATTAGAGATATTACAGGGGCCACTTTCAAACATGTGCTGAGAAGTAACAACACTGAGGCGGATCATCAAGCCAACAAGGCATCCAGCAGTTCTGTAGGCCAAGTCAGAGAGAATGATTTTACATATGACAAATCAATCCCTTAATCAGTCCTACCCCACCCTTCCTCCTCTGAATCTGGGTCACTTCAGCCCTCCCTCTTCCCGAAACTTGCATACCCCCAAGCTCTCATATCCTCTGCCAAATCTCCTCGATTGCACCACAGAGATCCTCACCTCTCCGGTCCACGCACCCGATTACACTTCTATCATTTCACTCAGGTACGAGCCCAAGCTCCACATGACCCCCGCCACCATTCACAGACTTCATTCAGGTGATCTGCGCTCCAATATCTCCCTCGCTAGTAACCAAATCTACGCCAGGCACCTCAGTCATCTCAAGCACTGGAATTCCCTTTGTTCGAATTCTCAGCCAAGGCCCTCTTCACCCTATAAATCTAGTAGCTCCTCTCCCTTCATTCACACAGCGACCAAGGCTCCGATAGTCTCTGTTTCAGGCCTCTTCCAGAGCAGTTTCTCTCCTGAAGCCACGCGCACACATCTAGCGAGTGGAGGCCGACCTCCCACTGTGGTAAACTCGGGTGCTTTCTTTTATTGTCTCTCTATTAATTCTAACCCGTCGTATGTTTCATTGCTTCAACGATCTCCCCCTTCTTTCATCATCCTCCCTCAGGCTTCCAGCTCCTCTCCCACCTTCACTGTCCCGCTCCTGAGCAGAAATCCCATCCTGCTCTCCCCCTTTCAGCCTTCTTCACTTCCCTCTTTCGCCTCTTCCCTCTGTTCCCATCTTCAGCATCATCAAGCCTCAATTCCTTCTCTTCAATTTTACAAAATGGTGGATCAGCAGGAAGCCCGTGAGCCCGCAGCCAACCCTCTGGAGAATGTCATCACAAACAGTGAATGTACCCTTTGCAAAGCTCATACCTTCATGATCGCCAGATTCATCAAACGCTTCAATGATCTCAAAGAGGATTTCCAGGCAAACAGCAGGTCCAAAAGGAAGAAGTTGGAGAAGCAGAAAGCAGAGATCGAGGCACTTAAGGAGAGATGCACTCACTTGGAGGAAGCGATAGCCCATATCAGGACCTTAACCCAGAGCATGCAAGTTGAAGCCTCGACCAGGGCCAGCGCAAGAAAAGAAGCTCACCCGGATGATTCAGTCAACCAGCAGCAACCTTAGGATATATGCACTGCAAATTTTGTTGGCTAGCAGGTTCTTTTGTTCGGCAATATAGCCGTTACCTATTTCATTCTACCTACCGTGTCTTTAGCAACAAGGATCAAGGGTCTACGCACCCATTTTGGATCCTCTCCTCCATGTTTTTCCCCTTATATGTAATCGGACATAGTCCTCGAAGTTTTTATAATATATAAGTAACGATCTTGTCAAAAAAATATTCATAAAATATAAACTTGAATATAATATATATAAATATATAAAATTAAATATTTTAATCTTAAACTTTGTTGTTATTTAATTTTTGGAAATATATATACTATGATTAATAACATAAACTTAAAGTAATAAATTTAATTAAATTTAAAAAAGTGTAATATTTAATAAAAAAATAAAAGTTATATATATTTATAATATATAATAACATAAAACAATTACAAAGATATATATTCAGTAAATATAAAAGATAAATATAAAAAAGAAACATTATAATTTAAAAAATATTAAAATTTTGTTTTCATTTATTATTTGTTGTGTGTTATCTTTTTTATTTAATACCATCTAACTTAAATTGTGTGTTGAGAAGTCCTCTTAATTCAATGTAGTAAAGATTTATAATGTAATGTCATGTTAACAATCCTGACTCATCCAATTACAAAAAAAAAAAAAAATCTATTATTATATTTATAATTATAATCATACTTAATCTACCAAGTGTCAAGATGGATGAAAACTCTTAAGATGCAAACCTTTCAAGAGATCGAGGGTTAAGATGGATCTAGACTGGTATAAATTTATATATTTATAAATGGCTATAATTGGGTCGAGAAGTACTCTCCGACCCAATATGGAAGAGATGTTATCATGTCATGTAAACATTAGTAGTTTTCGAGCTCTGGGTTTTGACAACCCATGGTATTCTTCTGTAATGTAGCATATTTAAAAGCATAAAATTCCAATGAACTTTCCTTTTTTCCAAAGAGAAGGATTTGGTTGGAGTGGAAGCCAAGTGCAAATGTCAGGAGTCAAACGATATCTCAAAAAAAACTTCGTCTTTATAACATGGGTATGGTCACAATGTTGATCCTGCAAGGAGGTCTTTTCCATATTTGATAACACAAGAAACTTTGTGGTAGTAGGGGCACAAACACTAATTAAAATATGATGATCTATTGTTGTGTATTTGATAAAATCAAAGGAGGAAATAACATCTAAATAATTCACAACCCATCTCTCCAGTAACATGTAGTTAGTTGCTAACATGGAAAGCACTCCCTTGCCAACCACGATGATGTCCATGTACAGAGGCTCTAGGTCAGGGTTTGATTCCAAAGCTCTATGTCAGGAATCACATTCTCAACTAAACCTAACATAGAATTGAGCTAGGAGGGTTTTTGTTGAAATATGTAACTAGGTTCGGTCTTCATAATGACATATGTAATCATGATTTTATGTATATGATGTAATGAGAAAAATAAATTTATTATTGCTATTCTCGAGGCGTAGGTTCCATGCTCAAGGAAAATTATTTCACAGGTCAAGCTCGCATTTAGAGCTTCTAGTGTTTGTCATTCAGTCTACAAGTCAAGAAAGTCATTGTCATGTATGAATGACCCTTCTTGAGCATGTTACATATTGTAAAGATAAGCTATTTGAGTCAAAGGTTAGTCAAAAGACCCTCCAAGACCTCGTCATGATGCAAATATCAATTCGGCCTTCTCAAGTGGCCTAAAAGGAACAATTTGACCTAATGGAAGACCTATATATAAGGGATATGTCGACCTCACTTAAGACACTCACTTCACTCACAAAAGTTCGATCAAGAAAGAGGAAAAGGTGCGAAGAAAATAAGGACGAGGAAAAGGAAAGATAAACAAATTTTTGGATTGTCTTTGGGTTATTATTATCTGTACATGCGAAGGAATTAGGGAACCTATTGCAACTGAAAAAGGTCAAGTTGCAGAAGTCAAGTTAGGGAATCAATCAGGACACTTTGCATGCCAATTTATCTAGGAGATAGAATCAACTCAAGTGAAGAGGAAAGGAGGAAGAATATTGTAACCACCCTCCTCCCACATTCACCGAAGCTAACCAGTCCACCGGGGTAAACATGTGATAAAGAGTTACTATGATATAATTCAGCTCCCCGGGTACATTTAAGGAAGTGGAATCGACATGACAAGACCAAACTAACCTTACTCAAAAGCTATAGAACCTTTAGGATCCAACCAACCCCTTAAGGTGTCATGCCCCTGAGATAAATTTCCCGTTCACTACGCTAGATCCGCAACCGCTCCCATGACAAGGTATGCATGCGACTGGGACCCTCTAATCGTTCCCATAGTAAGGCATCCATGCGACTGTGACCTTTTTCAGGCAGTTTTGTGCCACTTTTTCAAGGCTAGGGCTCAGGCCATTGCCGAGAACTTCATAAAACTTTCAAAAATGACAAATGACATCGAAACAACGGTACTAATGCAAACAATTGAACAAGGACTTGATATCACCCCTACTAGCAATGACAGGCATTTCATTAAACATATCATAAACATGTAATCTATAGGTCACAACAACAAATATGAGCATAGGGGTCTCATACTTATTTGAGAATCGTCAAAGAGGATAGATATATTCTCATAATAATTGCATTATTATCTATTAGATCATTCATTCACTAACATTTCATATGCTAACCAAAACATGACGAGAGCCATACATCATAATTGTCATAAAACATACTTATAACTAGAAAATAACCAAAGATATATCAATGAGGAAGCAACCATTAAAGCCACATAATATCAAACACATTTACTCGTCAAAATACCAAGGAAAAGGAGTTCTTATTCACATATGCAAATCCAACCAAGTTAGGGACTTCCAGGTACCACTCGACCATAGATTGAGCTGAACCAAATCTCTCTTTCAGCCAATCACCCCTGTGCCATATTCCAAGCATGAATGTGGGAACTCATGAAACAAATCAAACAAAACCAAACCAGGGCTTCCAGAGGCCAATCCACCTCAACCCTCAACCAATGATTCCAACTCACAATTGGACATAACTAACCATCACCATATCAGTGTCTACCCAAGTTGTCTAGGGCTCTAGAGCATTTGTTCCAACCAAGGCTCCCAGGACTAGTAACTCAACCCACAATTGTTGTCGAGATCCAGAGCATTTGCCCAACTAGGGCTTCCAGGACTAGTAGCTCAACCCACCAAGGGCTCCAATGCATTTTTCCAACCAAGGCTTCCAAGACTAGTAACTCAACCCAAGTTGTTATAGGGCTTCTAGAGCGTTTGTCCAACCAAAGCTCCAAGAACTAGTTACTCAACCCATAGCCAAAGGAACATGAGAAACAACCCGAAACAAGAGGAAAGAAACCCACAACACCATGGCTATCTAGGAAATAACAAGGTTAGGAAAAACCACCATCAATCCTAACAATCCTCCATATTATATGCCATTTTTTCACATTTGGTCAATATGCCAGTTAATTGGATCAATCAACATCCTTTTATGCCTTGTCATCGCCCTTACACAAAGCCCTAAGCATGACTCTCCCTAATCCTTGAATGCATGCCTTTAACGGCTTCATTTCAATGCTTTTAAGGCCCAACACACCTTGTTTCCTTAGGAAACTGCGTTCACCAACAAGTTGACCATCTTTGGACCTGCGTTGATCAACAACAGATTTCCCCTTACTGGGGCTGCATTGATTCTAGAAATTCAGGAAAAATAAAAAGAATCTTGAAGCTTCCAGAGGTTGTCCTAACCATTTACCTTGGATGAAAGTCTCGAATCCTATCCTATCCTACCTTGGAGATTTCACCTCTTATCCTGAGAGGTCATCCTCCCACCAAGAGTGGATCTCAAGCCTAGATTGGTAAATGGATAAGAATTCCTAAACTAACATCCTCTCTTATATATTTACTGCCATCCATAACCTAGGAGTTAGATTTTGGAAATTGATTCTACCCTCATGTTGATGTTGTGAGAGTCATTATTCCATGCATTAGGGTGTCATAGAGATGCACCTTGTGACAAAGAAGGATAAGTCAACTTGAAAGAGTACAAGATAAATTCTATATTTGGTTGCAAATATCTCCATTTCTATTAATACAAAAATTTCATTTTTTTTAGATATGTGATGTTATGGTTTCATATATTTCAATGCCATGTTTATCCATTGAATAAAGTGATTGGATGCTACTACATAGATGTTGTAGAATGTTGGATTGTGTTGTCTAATCGTGCAGATTTTAATTATAGCGATCAGAGCTACGATTGAAGCATGCAAGCCAAGAGAGGAACGAGGCTTACAATGAATTCCAACTAGGCTTAATCCTGTTGTCCAATTACTCTAAGGAAAACATTGGTTTCTTTTTTTATGTTGTTCTAGACTAGCCATCAAGTCTAGGGAAGATAATTTTGTCTGCAATCATAGATTTTGTATAACAAATTGGAAACTCCATTAGGGAGCGGTGTACTACCTTGGTGGTTTCCTTGTCCATAGTGATTGTTTTACCTCTTCTTAGTATCTTCACTGTCTTACTCAATTAAGAATAAACCTAGGAATACCTTTCATTGAGTTTCAATTGCAATTTTTGTGTTGGAACCTTGCATCCCTTGATCAGCGCTCCCTCTAGTCTAGTGAAAAAGCGTTGCAATGCTCCTGAGCCTTCTATGTGCCTGCGTTGCGAAGCATTGGTGCCCTTTAAGCACCTGCATTGGTCCTTGTTCATCAAAAAAATAGCTTTCATCTAATTTTCTCTCTGTCCAATTTTGTTATGGTTTCTCTTCCTTGAATCCCTGAGTGTCTTGTGGGCTCTCAAAAGCCTCCATTTGGTTTGATTTTGGTTTTGAGTGCCTATAACAAGGATTTGTTTAGATTTTCCTTTATTCTTATCATTAGGTCATTAGTGAACTGATTTGTTTGATCATTGAGTGCTTGAATGAATTAGGGCTCTAGTCATCGTTCTGGAAATTTTGCTTTTATCAGTGATTAGACACACATCTTAGTTTTCGTCATATTTGAAAATTAAATGGAATTGAAAAGAAAAATCTCTTTTCATTAGCATATAAGGTATTATGTGTGTATCAGTATTGGAATAATTGCATTAAAAGGGAATTGCACTTACAATATTGTTGCTACATTTTGTATGTTGCATACTCTTTGTCTCTTCCCTCCTTTAGATAAATTTTCATTGAAAGTGAAATATTTCATTTCTTCATGCTAGCTTGCATCTTTGGGAATTCAGGTGAAACTCACGGTGAACCCCAAAAATGAAACATAATTCGATATAAACTCTTAAATTCATCTCAACTAACCTAAGGAGCATTTGAAACTTAACGGCACAAATAGAGTTCTAGGCTAGAGACTTGTTTTGGCGTCTTTAAACGTAGGAGCTGTCATTTTTTTCCATTGTCACATTTTAAGGGTGATATCTCGTTCCATGTATGTAAGTGTATCAGATCTTCCTCAACGTACCTTCGAGTATAACGGATGGTGCTTCACACTTGATAAGCTATGGGAACACTCTCATTGTATGGTTACGCATTAGACAACACCACTACGAACTACACTTCCACATACCTCCAGGTATATTTTGGAAGTCCACTCTAGGTTGTTATCCCGCCTTAGGTAACTGAGTCGGCTGCTTTGTACATTGTGATACACTGAACACAATATTCGAGGAGATTGTCTTCTCGTATGTAAATCCTTGGTTCTCCAAGGTGGTATATTGCAGTTCACAGTTTCTTAGTAATCCTCTTTGCCTAGTTATGTCTTTGTTTTATTTGTATCTTTAATTTCTAAAATCAATTAACTGACCACAAAACAACATCCTCCCTGTGCAACAACTCCTTAGTGGATCTTAGGTTGAGACTAATGAAAAAAATTCCTAAATCTACCAATCAACGTAACCACTCTAACGGGAATCCTGGTCCTTTTCCTTCTTTTGGAAATATTGGTACTCCTTATATGGCAACGTTGTCCCTTCCCATTTTTACCATTGGTTTGCCAGTTTGGTTGTTTTTGACCCATATGGTTCTGAATGTCCAAACGTCTCCTCAACCAATTTCTCCTCCACTAGAACAATATCAACCTCAAGTGGCTCCTAAAAGTGACCCTTTTCCTTCTTCACCTGTCGTTTCTTCATCCCTTTCTTCCTCCTCGCCTAGTGAAAGTCTTGATTCTAGTAACCAAGAATCTAAGAAGAAGAAGAAAGGGAAGAAGAAGAATCAAAATAAGTAGGGGGGAAACCAAGCAACCATTGCTACAAATGCAACTAGTATGGAGGAACCTTCCAATCAGCCCTGCAAAGTTAAATTCTCTTGCAAGTTATGTAAGGGTGATCACCTTCTTAGATATTGTCCCGATATTCCCAAGGTATTAGAGTGTGTTCCATAGGCTCACATCAACCTTTGTCGTCATCTTTTGGAGATCATGTTAGTGACAAACCAAACCATCAACTGGTGATCATAAGGTTCACAAAAATAAGGGTAAAGTTAAGTTTCCATGTAGGTTATGTGAAGGGTACCATCCTATTCACTTTTTTCCTTATATGGATGAAACCTCAAAAGTGTTGGAAAACCTTACAGCTTCTCAGCCTCATCTTCCGACTGGTTATCGAAAGCTTTCCCCTAATCCTCCACTAGTTGATGAAGTGATTGATCATAATCCATATATAGTCATTCCCACTCACTCAAAATGTGAATCCCATGAGTCCATTCCCAACCAACCATCAGTTGAGAAAATGGTTGACTTGATTCCACCTTCAATTGATCATAACTTTCCCGTAGAGAGTGAACTTCATACTGCTAAGGTTCTTCTTATTTCTTCAGATTCCAATGAATAGGGGGGAAATCCTCTTGTTCCCATAGCACAAGGGGGCAGTTCTCCCATTCCCATGACATCCCCTCAAGCAGTATGGTCAATTCATTTGAATGGAGTCGACTCACAGGATATCATATGCCTTCTTAGGCGCCCTTCCATATCATAGTACATGCTTATAATATGCCTGTACCTGACATAATCATAAATGAAGGCTCGCATGTTAGTATTTTGTCCTCAATTGCTTGGAAAGATTTAGGTTCTCTGCAACTTATGCCTATTACCTAGAATCTATGGCTTTTAACAAGGGAACCAGCCAATTGTTAGAGATCCTTCCTTAGTTCCTTATTGCTTTGGGAGGAAATATTGTCTATAAGGATGTGATGGTAGTCCAAGTTCCTTTGGATTTTAATTTACTTGTTGGGCGTGACTATGTTTATGACATGGGAGCTCCTGTCTCTTTGCTCTTTCGTGTGATGTGTTTCCTACATGAAGGAAGAATCGTGACCATTGACCATCTTTCATTCATTAGTCCTAATTTGACTTCCAATTAACTAGCTTTCCTAAATGGTCCTTATATGCAAGTGGTATCTCCTTCGCCATCGATTAATTATGTGACAACTTGTTCCATGCCTGCGTATACTGATGATCTAGCAGGTGATGGAGTGCATCATTCGTTAGGGGCATTGGAAACTGATTTTTCCATTGGATCCTTTGATGCCTTCCAAAGCGTTGTTCTCCCATCTAATGAGAACCTCTTGGAAGCCATGACCTTCTATAGGTCATGATCAAGGTCCCAGAGTAGAGTTATTTTTCTTGTGTTAATCTCGTTAAAAAATGAAACAAGGTCCATGAGCAGAGTTCCTTTTCTTATGTCAAGCTCGTTAAAAAATGAAATAAGGTGTCATGAGCATAGTTCCTTTCCTGTGTCAAGTTCTTTAAAAAATGAAACATATCCTCTTCAATTTGAGTCCTTGATTAGATCTCATAAATTCCTAGTCGATTCTTTCACGTGATCTCGTAAATGAACCTTCATTCCATCCACCTGTTCGTAACTAATTGTCTACTTGGATGAATGAAATGAAGCACGTGGGGGCATTTTCAAGAACAATGCAATGTTGAATATTTATGAAATCATCAAATGGCTTTACATTCTATGGAAAAAATTGGCATTTCTTTAATAGAATTTTTCCTAGGAAAAACTTTGAACATTAATGATAATCTGGAAGAATCCCAAAAGAATGAATTGATAAAGATGTTACAAGAACATTCCTCTTCTTATGCATGGGAATACATTGATATGAAAGGAATTGATCCTAATAATTGTATGCATCGTATCTACATTGAAGAAAATGCGAGACCAGTTCGACAACCCCAAAGGAGGATGAATCCAAATCTAAGGGAAATTGTTAAAGAGGAGTTACAAAAATTGTTGAATGTGAATTTCATTTACCCAATATCAGATAGTCATTGGATCTCACCATTAGTGATTGTTCCAAAGAAAAATGGAAAACGGATAGCATGCATCGATTATAGGGAATTGAATAAAGCTACCTTGAAAGATCATTTTTTGCTTCCCTTTATATATAGGGTCCTTGATACATTAGAAGGGAAAAAAGTATTTTTCATTCTTGGATGGTTTTAGTGGATATAACCAAATCCATGTAGCCCCTGAGGATCAAGACAAAACAACTTTTACCTGTCCATGGGGAACTTATGCTTATCGAGCACTTCCTTTTGGATTATGTAATGCACCTGCAACATTCCAAAGGGTAATTCTAGGCATTCTTTCCTGGTCTAATTCATGATTGTGTGGAAGTTTACATGGATGATTTTACTGTCTATGGTAATTCTTTTGAGGAAGCTCTTGAAAATTTAGAAAAAAATTATCATTAGACATAAAGAAACAAATGTCTCATTAAGCCATGAATTTTTTTTTATGATGTTCGCCAAGGGAATTGTTTTAGGCCACCACATTTTAGGAAATGTAATTAAAGTGGATGCATCTAAAGTAGAAGTTATTTCCAAATTATAAGTTCCTACTTGTCAAAAAGATGTTAGAAGTTTTCTTGGTTTTACTGGTTATTATAGAATATTCATAAAAAACTTCACAAATATAACCTCTCCACTTTTCAAATTACTTACAAAAGATTGTGAATTCATTTGGAATTATGATTGCCAAAAAGCTTTTGAAACATTGAAAGAAAAGATTTATGAAGCACCCATCTTGAGAGGACCAAATTGGAGTCTTCCTTTTCATATTTCAACCAATGCTTTAGATACAACTTTAGCAGTTGTATTGGGACAAAAAGATTTGACTCCTTATGCCATTTATTACATAAGAAAAGTTTGACTCCTGCAAAGTTGAATTATACTATAATAGCAAAGGAGTTTTTAGTTGTTGTACATGTCATTAATAAGTTTTGACATTATATCGTCCACATGGGGTAGCTCAAGCAGCAACGGCCGTGGAAATGAAGTCTCACCGAACCGGAAGTCTTGGGTTCAAATCTTGGGCTACCCTTCCCCCGTAGAGGGGTACATAATGGACATGTAAATCGGAGAGTCCCGCCTGAGCTTACAAAAAAAAATAATTAAGTTTTGACATTATATCACTAGTTATGAAACTTGTGTTCACACAAATCACTCTTCAATTAGATATTTAATGAATAAATCAATTACTAATGGCAAAGTTACAAGATGGCTATTGTTATTACAAGAATTCAATATTACTATTTTGGATAGGCCTGGAAAGGAGAATATGGTTGCTGATTTTCTATCTAGAATGCAAAAAGATAATAAGAATGTTCTCGTAAAAGATAATTTTCCTTATAAATATATTTTTGCAGTATATATTAATTTTCCTTGGTTTGTAGATATTGCTAACTATTTGGACACAAGAAAGTTACCTTCATATTTGTCTCCTCGGGAGAAAAGGAAAGTTATTCAAACCAGTGCATCTTATTCATGGATAAATGGATAATTATACAAAACAGGGCCCATTTTAATCATTCAAAGATATGTCAGAGAATATGAAGTACCAGAACTATTAAAGGCTTGTCACGATGAACCGTTCTTTTGTCCTTCTAGGTTATGCTTCATTTTCTCTTTTTTTCCTCCTGCGTGCTTTTCGGCCTTCCCCACTCAACAACATTGTCATCCTACATTAATTTTGGTGTCCTCTTCTCGATTGTGTTTTCCTCCAAGAGAACATGGCCCTTGTCTTGTCATCTAGCTCCTCTTAATGACATAATTAAAACCCATTAAATATGCACATCTAACAACCTCTTGGTGTTCAAAGCAATCCCAAGCAATTTCCCTCCTCAACTCTGGAATTTCCGTCCCTTTGATTGACTTAACCCATTTTTTTATCAAATATTTATATTGTATTCATAAATAGGAAATACATTTCAACAAGTGTTGGGGACATCACTAACCATCAAGCTATTGACTATGAAGGTATACCATTCAAATGCACTCGTTATTATGTGCATTGCCACTTTAGTAGGGACTGCAGTTTTAGGATGAACAAAAAGAAACAATGAGTAAGTAAATAGGGTCTTTACTTGGTTTCTTCATATGGATATGCTCTAGACTCTCCTCAACAAATATTGGAAGGTCAAATCTCCATTGAGGAACAAGGGTTGCAACTAGTGGAAGTTGAAAGAGTAGTGAAGCGCTTGGAAATGCCTCTCTCACCAACTAAGGACAAAAATGATTTGAAGTATTCTTTGGGTCTTGCTCACCAACCAAAAGGTGTATTTTCCCTACTTAGGAGGGCTCATTCCCCTCAAGTAAGATTCCCCTCCCTCCACCGCAATCTCTAGTTTTTTATTATTTTGTACCTTTTTCATCTCATTTGAGCTTTGTTCCCTCCCTCCCTCTTACTCCCCCTCTCGAGGGAGCTCTCAATTATCTTGTTGGTCTCTCTTCCACTTTACCCCACACTCTTTTTTCTCTCCCCCCGCCCTCCATTCATCCCTACTTATTCCCTCTTAGGCTCCCTCTCCCTTTAGTCTACCACTCCCCCTTCTTTGGAACCCCCACTAGTTTCCTCTTCCCATTATTATAATCTTCACTCCTTCAGGTCTTCTCCCCTTTCTCGTTCCTTTAATTCCTCTACCTCATGTATTCCATATGAGCCTGGGTGATTGGGTTCTCTAGTAGACCTCCCTCACCCACCATTGAACTGTGTCCAAAATACTCACTTGTCCAAGGTCCAAACCCTAACTTCCTTTGAAATCCAATCTAAGAAACAATCATATATCCTCATGACACTTAAAGTAAAAGGCCCTCCCAAGTTTTTTAAATGAAAATCCTATCTCTAAATTATCTGGACCTTTCTAATCCTCGGAGGAAATTGGAAATTAAGAGTTTCATAGATCTTCATTCCCCTCATGTACTATTCCTTTAAGGAAACTATGCTGGAAGGGGACAAGGCCATAAATTTCCTCAAGCCCCTTCTTCCATATTAGGATTTTTTAGCCACTCATGTCGAGCAATATTTGATGGGTTTCATCTCCAGAGGAACTCAAGGTATAATAATCTTGTTACAACATGGTCCATCAAATATGGTTTGGTCCTATATCTCTCTTCTTTGAAATTGAATATTTCATTCCTATGTATAATTTATATGGAACCTATGCAGACAAAAAAGTTTTTTTTGGAAACCTTCACCCAACTTCTCATTTTCAGCTATAATGGGGTCTTCATTAGCGGAGATTTGAACTTCACCCTAGTAAATTTTGAGTTCTAAGGGCCTTCTACTAGATATGACCCATTCTCGAACTTTTTCATTGATATACTTGATTACCTAAGTCTTAGTGACACCCCCCCCCAATATTAATCCTACCTAGACAAACGACTGATCAGGATCAACTAGATTTACAAAACGTTTGTGCGAGTTCCTCATCTTAAATTCCCTCCTTGACCCCAGTATTAAAATTAGTCAATGGTCAATAGTGGGTGGTGACTCAAACCACTACCTTATTCTTCTAGAGTTCAAGCCTTTCCCTAATAAACCTCCATATCCCTTTAAACTTAACCCATCCTAGTAGGAGGATCCCTCATTGATTATCTCTTTAAAGGAGAATTGGATCCACTTCAATTTTTCTCAGGGAGAATCTCCCTCAATTTAGTTTCGAGAGAAGCTAAAAAATGTATAAATCCATTATTATTGCTTGGGCAAAAAAAAGAGGGAAGAAAACTCTAAAGCTCTCTCAAATTTGGAGACTTAGCTCCAATCTCTTATGGATATGTCCATTTTGGTAGATGTTCTGGAGGACATAAAAACAAAGATAGAAAACATTGAAAAATCTAGAAGGAATATTTTATTAGACAGTGAAAAGGAATGGAGATTAAAAACCTAAGCCCTTTGGCTAAAGGTTAAGGATGACAATACTAAATATTTCCATCAAGTGGCCAACCACAAGAAAGCCATAAACACTATTTGGGGAATAAAAGGAGAGGATGAACCACTTGCCACATCCTTCTCAGACATTTCCATGGAAGGATGTTCTTACTTCCAATCCATTTACCATCAAGAAGATCAAGCCACAATTGAATAAGTCCTGGCATTGGCAATATTATTCCCTAGGTTTGTAAATGAGGAGGAAAACAAAGACTTAATGGCTGAAGTAACAAAACCAAAATCAGAAACAATACTAAAAAGTTTTCAAAAAGATAAATATACAGGTTCGGATGGTCTTCTTATTAAGTTCTACAACAATTGTTTTGACTACATTAGCTATGATCCACTATCAGTCATTGAGTACTCAAGGTCATCTGGTTAGATCCTTGCTCCTTTCAACTCCACTTTCCTTGCCTTAATTCCAAAGGTAGACAATGCAAACACTTTTGATATGTTCATACCTATCTCTCTTTACAACTCCATTTACAATATCATCTCAAATATGATTGCACCGAGACTCAAGGAAATTCTCTCACAAAATATCTCTCGTGAGAAATTTAGCTTTTTATCAGATAGGCAAATTCATGAAGCCATTGGTCTAGCATAAGAAGGCCTACATTCCATTCGTACAAGACGACAAAAACCAATGATCCTCAAAGTAGATCTCTCTAAAACTTTTGACTCAATCAGATGGCTATATCTTGGCCTCTCCTTAAGACACTTGGGATTCTAGCATGCTTTTGTTACCTAGGTAATGAAGTGTATCAACTCATCTTTATTTTCCATCCTCATAAATAGATTTGATTCCCCTTTATTATATGTAGAATAGGGGTCTAATAAGGGCTTGCCCACTATCTCCTCTTCTCTTTGCCTAGTTGCTAAAGGTTTGAGTAAGATAATCTCAGATGCAGTTCAAAATGGCAGATTTAAAGGAATCAACATCTCCCAAAATTGTCTACTCACTCATCTATTGTTCATGGATGATGTCCTAATTTTCTCTTATGGTTTTCTAAATCACCTCCACTTTCTTTGGTCCTCCTTAGATATACTCTCCTAAGATACAAAAATGGTAATAAATAACTAGAAATCTCCCATCTTTGAATGTAATTTCTCGGGTATTGGAAAACAACACATTGCAGAAATCCTTTCTTCCCTGTAAAAGAAAAGATATAAAATACTAAAGGCATGTGTGACTGCAAAAATCGGGGTTGGTACTAGCTACTAGAAAAAAATGAAAAAGAAAAATATAACGTGGACAAACAAATAACTCTCTAGAGTTTTCTGGTTGGTCCTACGTAAATATGTGGTGGAAGTTATTCTAGTTTATTGGGCTTCATTGACATGGATACCTCTGGGAAGTCTCCACCATATTAAATAGCTATCTCTTCATTTCCTCTGGGCTAGAAAAGAAGAAAATATAACCTTTGTTTTATCAGCAAAGCATTCCATTGCACTACCAAAATATTACGGTGGATGGGGATTAAAATTTCTATCTAACTTTGCAAAAGCATTGGTAGCAAAAGGTGTATGGAGAATCATCCAAGATGGAGGCTTTTGGTCTTAAATAATGTATTAGAAATATATAAGACCTGAATCTATCCTTGAATGGATTAGGTCCCCCCCAAAATCCTCCCAACAACGTGTCCACCATTGGGAAAGGAATCATCAAGGTTTTAATATCATTGGAAACCATTTATGTTTGAAGATAAGATATGGATTGAATGTTCTTTTGGGGAAACATACCTGGATTGGGAGTCAACGTAGGTTTCATATTATACCTCCTCCCATAGACCTTTTACCTGCAATAGGTTTTTATACTCTAGATCAAGTCTCTCTTTCTCACCCTCCTTTAGGGTCTCAATCCTTGATGTCTTCCAATGATCTACAGCTAGGAGGGGAAGAAGTTGAAGCTTGAACAAGTATACCAAGGCCCTCTAGTTTACAAATGTTTCCCTTTCTGTTTTAGAAGATCAACTTGCTTGGATCCCTAGTGCGAATGCTAAATGTGCCCCAAAATATGGGTACCTCATTCAACTTCCAAAACCTAAAATATTACCGTGGTAGCTTTGTAAACTTCTTGGTCTTCCCAAGGCAAAATTATTGTTGTGGCTCATGTTGAGGAATATAGTACCTACACGGTACAATCCTCAAAAAAGAGCTTTTCAAGGTCCAAGTTTATGTCCCTTATGTTTGATGGAATTTGAAACAATCCTTCATGTATTCATCTCATGCATATTCACTGAAGTGGTTTAGAGTTTTCTCCACTAGCTTAGCCATAACTACTTCCTTTTCACAATCTCCTTTATCAGGATCCTCTCCTCCCCCACCCCTAGAGGTCATAAAAACATATCTTCCATGGGAGTTTTTTGAAGGTGCAACACAAGGCTCCCCATCTATTAGAGGGGTTGGGGGCATCCTTCATATCTCTAACACATTCTCTCTTTCTTAGCAAATATTAGTTCTTCCTCAAATAACTATGTTGAACTCTTTTCTCTCTACATCATCCTTTCTCTGGAAACTTCTCGATATATTATGCCTCTTCACATATATGGGGACTCACAGATGGTAATTAAATGGATGCAAGGATCAACAATTATGAGACAATACACTCTTCTTCCCCTTTTTCAAAAAATGAAAGAAAAAAAATATCCACTCTCTCACTTGTTACTTTTGATCATATCTACAGGCAAAGGAACGAAGGAGCATACATACTCTCAAAAATTAGATTTGATATGGATCGAGGCACATGCTCAGTGATTAAAATTAAAGAAGACCAACAAACATAATTTATTTTTTACCTTTGGATTTGAATAGTTTTCTTCAAAAATTTTAAACTCTATTTATCTTAAAATAAACTCAGCTAACAACATATAATATTTAAACTTGTTTGATGGTTAATGAATAAGTAGTTTATTAGCCAAATGATTTTGAGAAATCTTTTTTATTTTTTAAATTAAAA
>APFE031724592.1:54977-88730 GCA_000404065.3 Pinus taeda
TATATTATTAGTTATATTATTATTCCAATATTAATAGATCTAGGGATATTAGTAAATGTAAGGATTTAGAATAAAGTAATATTAATTAATAAAATAGTGTTATTATATTATAATAATGTTATAATAATAGTATTATTATTAATGGTTTGGTTAACTAATTAACAAAATATTTTAAACTGGATAATTTAAATCCTTTAGACAGTCAAGAAAAGGACCATATCTTGAATATAAGGACCAGAAATTGAGGGAGATTAAAAAACAAAGAATTAAGGATAAAGAAAGCAAGTTAAAGGATCATAAGGGGAAAATTATAGAATTCTAAAACAGGTCATTAATAGAGGGAGGGGAAGAAACTACTAGGTAGAGAGGGTAGGGATCCAACAACTGCTGATCTTCCAACCGTCATCTCTATTGAGATTGCTTGGCCTTTTTTCGATCTCAAAGGCTTCCCTAAATTTACGGTGATGGAACTGCGCAATCTTAGCAATAACCCGGGCCTCCTCAATACAAACATGATGTTTGGTCTTCTCCGCATGCTTCGCTAGTGAGGAAGACTTGGTTCTCCCATGTTTTAGGTCAGCTGTGTGCTCATTAATTCTTTAATTAATAGAGCGTCTAGTCTCACCAATGTAGGGAGTCCCACAGGAACAAGGAATAATATAGACACCCTTCATGTCCTTAGGGTCAATAAGATCCTTCACAGATGGGAGGGATTTACGAATGGTGTTAAGGGGTCTAAAGGTTGAGGGAACATTATGTTTCTTAAGAATCCTAGCAATCTTATCAGTGGTCCCTTGGACATAAGGTAGATGGACCCTTGGGATTCTATCTTTAGGTTCATTTTTAACTACAACATTTTTGGAGGCTTTAAGGAAAGCCTTCTGACCAAGGTCTCTACTATAACCATTCTCAACAAAGACATTAAGGAGGTGGGATTTCTCTTTATCGAAGCTCTTTTCATCAGAGATCCTTAGGGCACATGTAGCAAGGGTGTTGAGAATGCCCAACTTTTGAGTTGGGAAATGATGGGAACTGGCATGAAGATACTGCTCAGTATGTGTTTTCTTCCGAAACACTTGGTGGGAGAGGGAACCGTCCATATTCTTTGAAATAAGAATATCAAGGAAAGGGAGGCAACCATCTACTTCTTGTTCCATGGTGAACTTAATGGTAGGGGATTGACTGTTGAGATGATTGAAGAAGAGATCTAACTCCTCTTGACCATGAGACTAGATGACATTAGTGTCATCTACATATCTTTTCCAGAGCTTGGGTAGGAGACGAGCCAAGGCCAAAGCTTTGGATTCAAAATCTTCCATAAAAATATTAGCAACAACTGGGGACAGGGGTGAGCCCATGGCAACACCACAGGTCTGCTCAAAGAACACACCCTCAAAACTGAAAAAAAGTGGAAGTGAGACAAATCTCAACTAACCGAGCAGTATCAGGATCCGTGAGACGGTTGATCACCTCCATAGCCTCCTTTATCGAGATGCATGTGTAAAGGGAGACTACAACAAAACTAACAAGAATGTCCCCAACATCAAGCTTTATGCTCTTGAGTTCTTCAACAAAGGATGCAGAGTCTTTGTCGAAAGACTCCGTACGACCAACTAAGGGTTTAAGCTTCAAGGCAAGGAACTTAGCTAGAAGGTAGGTAGGACCACCAATGGTATTGACAATGGGCCTTAAAGGAGCCCCCTCCTTATGAATCTTTGGAATCCCATAAATCCTTGGAGTAATGGGACGGCTCTCGATGAGTTTATAGCAAAGGGAACTCACAGAGCTACTAGACTTGATAACAAGAGCCACAGTCCTAGAAATCTTCTTCAGAGGGTTCTTGGGAAGCTTTTTATAGCTTCCACTATTATAAAGATGATAAAAAATCTTCTTATAGTAATCCTCTTTGTCAAGGATGATAGCAGCCCCTCCTTTGTCAGCTTTTAGAACAACAATGTCTTTATTCTGGTTTAAGGATCTGAGGGCAACAAATTCTTCTTTGATGAGGTTGTTACAAGGGGGCTTTGCCTTCCTAAGGACAACAACACAATCTTGTCTAATGGTGTCCTTCATATTATCAGGTAAACCTCTAATCCCGAATTCCACGTCACAAATAATGTCATCAACCGGGATCTTTTTAGGGGTCAGGGCAAAATTTAAACCTTTGGCCAAAAGCTTAAAAACAAAGGGGGAAAGGAGAAACTAGATAGATTGATAACTTTATTATTACGAGAGGGCGGGGGAAGAATAATGTTACTACCATTCTTAAAATCACTGTTTTTGGTAAAATTGTTATTATATTTTAAATTATTACAACTGTTAATAATCGATAACTTACTATTCTTATTATTCTTATTGTTAAGAAATCTAAGTTGTGATAGCTGTAGAAATAAAAGAACTTTGGGGGGTTGGAAATCATTTTATGCTTTTCAAAATAGGTGTAGAGAGCAGAGTTATGGGGTTGGAAATCATTTTATGCTTTTCAAAATAGGTGTAGAGAAGCAGAGTTATGGGGTTGGAAAACCACTCTAACTCTTTTTGGGCTTTTAGTGATTCCAATGATTCTCTACGGTTGTGAACTGTGGGCCACCAATACATCCGACATGCAGTGGAAACAAATTGAGAAAATTCAGGAGCGTTTGATTACAAACAAATTCAAAATTAAACATGCATTTCCTTATATTATCTTGTTAAGTGAAACAGGGGTGCGAGTCATAAGATATTTAAAAAAAATTGAGCAAATAGAAGAGGGAAGACGACCTAAGGTTGTGTTTAATGACATATTGTGCAAAAGAAAGAAGACTTGGATGTGGAAAAGTAACAATGGTTTAATAAATGGGGTATTTTATTGAGCATGTGTCCCATAAATAGTAAATAATAAAAACTTTTGTTATGGATAAGTTCCACAAACGTACTTGGGAGAAGGAGCCAGGGAGAAAGAAAAAGTACTATATTGAAGAGTTTAATCCCACTCATAAACATCAACAAAAAACTTACATAGGGGCAAATATTTCTGGGAGAGCGAAAATTCTTATTGTTCAACTAAGGACTAATTCTCATCAACTCTGTTGTGAAACAGGGCGATGGAGAAGACCAAAAGAACTGTGGGAGGAAAGAGTATGTATTGTTTGCTCTTCCGTAAAAGTGGAAACATAAAAGCATTTCATTTTAGAATGCAAGGCTTTCAAAGACAACAGGTAAAATTATGCAGATATTCTGGAAGCTAGCTCTTGGGATAATCTATTCATTGAGGGGTTTGTCGAGAAACAAGGAGCGTTTATTGTGAGACTTCACAGGGAGAGGGCCGAATACAAGAGCCAGATGGAGAAGCAATAGGCTGTCTTTAGCCTCATGGACATTAAAATAATTTCTTTCTTTCTTTTTTCCCCTCGCCACTTGATAGAAAAGTGAAAACCTTTCCTTAAGTTTTACACTCAAAAAGAAGTTTGTATCTTAGAAGATTTGATTTAAGAAATTAAAAGATACCTATACTAATCACTATCATTTATATCCATCCTCCATTATTTATTTTCTTATATTTTTCTTATAATGATATGACATAGGGTCTATTCTTACCACTATTACTATAACCTCAACCTCAAGATAAAATCACATATACAAATTTAAACTTTAATTCTCATATTTTACAAAATACTTTATAACAAAACTATTACCAACTAAATTACTTCTAAACCTATTTATCTTTCCTTAAACACATTTATTTATATATATACATCTTCATTTCCCATTTTTTTAATAATCTTTTACAAACCTATGTAACTTTTTCCAAACCAATGTAACTTTTTCCAAGGGCATATTCATTTCCAAACCAATCACATAAGGTCAAAATGTGCCCTCGAAATTTAACATCCTCAACGTCCACCTCCTTATGCTCGTGAAGAGACAAATTTGTTATCGGAATAGAAGGCGTGGGTTGTACAATAATGTAAGAATAGTTAGAGTATCTTACATAACTGACCACGTAAAGACATACCACATTCAAGATATTACATAACTGACCACGTAAAGACATACCACATTCAAGATTCCAAAAAAGAAAAGCCTTTCGAATTCTGGTAACCGAACTGATCGTTAGCGTGTTTCACACGACGACTGCAGTTGGCAGTTTGCAAGTTTACACTTCCAGTTCTATTTCCAATCAAGTCCACTGTAAGTCGACACTTCACTTCTATTTCCAATCAAATCCAAAGGGAGGCCTCTCTGATCCCCTACAGATCCGTCAAATTGGCTCTCATTATTTGAAGACACCCTACCCATTTGCTCTCAGAGTCTCTGCTTCATCTGGGCCTCTCAGATCTCGCCTTCACCCCCTGCCGATTTCTGTGGTTTTCCCAATAGAATCCCTCCATCAGATTCAATTTTCTGGCACGAGGTCGAAGCCATTGCAGAGGGGACAGCAGCATCGTAAGGTATCAATCAATCAGTTTCAGATCTGCTCGCTATATACATTGCATACATCTTGCGATCTAATTCGAAAGATTCAATAGATGGAGAGAGTTTTTGCATATTTGGTGGCCATATCTCTCATTGGGCATCTGTGCTTGGCTCATTCTCCGTCATATTCTCCTGCACAAACCCCATTTTATCGTAAATCCTCATCTGCGACAACGGCACCTGTGCCTGCACTGGGTTCAGCACCTAGCCCCAGTTCACATGGGAGTCCGTTTCCTAGTCTTAGTCCTAGTCCCAGTCAACATGGGAGTCCTAGTCCTAGTCCTGCTCCAACTCCAGACCTAAATCTCGGCCTGCCTTCTCCTCCCTCGGTTCCGACACCGAGCGAGAGCCTTGACTCCGGTGTTCCGGCCGACGAAGAAAAACTTGAACACCCCAAATCTACCAGCGGAATGAGTACAGGTCGAAAGGCTGGAGTAGCTGTTGCAGTGGTCTTTGGCGTTGCATTCGCAGTAGGTGGTTTTGTAATTTACAAGAAGAGGCAGGAAAATATTCTCAGAGCTCAGTACGGATATGCAGCACGCCGAGAGCTTCTATAACGGGTTTTAATTTTTAAAGCTTCTCTATTTGTTTAACTAATTCAATTGCTCTGGCTTGGGTATTGAGCATAAGAATTGTTGAGTGTTATGTAGATCTGTAGAGAAGAGATGGACTAGAAGTCTACAAGTTGTGCTGATGGCTTTGATCCCATAGATGGCATAAGTAGGTTGTATGATTCATTCATTCTATTGGAATTGCTGAATTGCTGAGATCTTTTTTTGCAGCTCGTAGAATTTATAATTTATTCCCTGTTTTATTGGCTAATTTCCTTGATTCAGATGTGTTTATGCAAGAATACTGATTTGTAAAAGCATTTTACTAAGGATAATGAGGGTATTGTCGCAGGATTCCTTCTTGTGTTTTTGGTAAAGACTGATTTGATTTTCCTTGAAAAAAACGTGAAGTTTGATTTTATTTATATGTTGATGTTGCTCGTGATTTAGCTAATTTGTTTAACATCTGCTCTTTAATATGTATGTGTTTACCTAAGTAATTGCTAGAACTTTTTGTGATGTGGATATGATTGTTAAAACTTTGAGCCATTGTTATGTCTAATTTGTTCTTCCAAAGGGACATTTGTTATTTAAAAATATGCATCCTAAATTCTGTTCATGAAACAATAATGTGCAAAGCATTTAAAAAAAAGCTGTAAGGGTGACTTGTTGGGTTGGTAAAAGTGGAGTGTTTTTAATGTTTTTACCAAGGTTCAAGTCCATTGAATGACTCTTTTTTCTCCTGGTTGCACGAATGCTTGTGAAAAGTGAATGGGTTGAGGTGCATGTCTTGAATGACTTTGACAGAATAGATAACCTCACTAGTCATATGCAACTTTGGAAGAATAGATCCGATGTCCTTTAGTGATCTTGTGGCTTCTTAGTGGAAGGATAACATTCTCTGACCTGTAAGGCATAAGTGAGGTGCATTAATGTTATATATATATATATAATTTCTTGTGGCTTCTTAGTGGAAGGATAACCTTCTCTTGCCTGTAAGGCAGCAAGATGTTTATGGCCATCGAAATTCTCATTGCACCAAGATATGTCCTTTTAGTGATCTTGTGGCTTCTTAGTGGAAGGGTAACCTTCTCTTACCTGTAAGGCATAATTGCACCCAGATAAGTGAGGTGCATTTTATATATATATATAATATATATATATTCTATATATAATTTCTTGTGGCTTCTTAGTGGAAGGATAACCTTCTCTTACCTGTAAGCAGCAAGATGTTTATGGCCATCGAAATTCTCATTGCACCAAGATAAGTGAGTTACATTTAGAGTCACCTTCATCATTATAATGTTTTGTATATATACCAAGTATCTCTCTATGTATAGTAGTAGTTTAAATATTTGACTTATTGAACCTTTTCTGGGTACATTTTCTGACCAGTCTTGCCCAAAATCAGGATTTTGAATTCAAAAATACAATTCAAGCACTAGAAAATTGCAATTTTATTAACAATTATATATTTAGGTTTCAAGAATGGTTGAAAAAAACCCATTGTTTAAATTTATCATATATATATACTAGCATAAATCCATATTATCTTCGGATCTTTTAAATATTGAAAGATTTAAATCTCATGTCTTTTAGATACCTTATAATGCTTAATATATTCAAAGTCGAAATAGAGTTAGATGAATGTAGATACCTCATAGTATTTAATAGATACAAAGTTAAAATAGATTCAAAGTTAAAATGGAGTTAGGCTAATGTCGAACAACTGCTGTTTACTTCTGCGGCCAGAAGCATTCAATCATAACAAAAAGGTGTGCTGATAGGCTGCTACCACCCTGGGCAACATCTGAGTACATTGAACAAACCCACAAACCAATATCCTTGAAATTTGTCCATGGTCATTTACAGCGTATATCATAGAAGCCCAAAATTAAATCCTTGACTGAATATCCCATGTAGAACAGTTGCTTCTTGCTTAAAAGTAAAAGGTACGCTGATGGACTGTCATTCCCATAAGCAAAACCTGGGTTGAACTAAACAACCCCACCTGACGAATATGATTGAAATCTCTCCATGGCCATTTCCACAATATCTATCGTAGAGGCCAATTTAAGGCCCTTAAGGGCAAAGGATAGTAATAAATTACAACCAACGTGAAATAACTTGGACAATAAAATCTAACTACCTGGAAGCTCAAGCACCCAGCCACAGCAGCAGAAGGTGGCAGATCGTCATCGCCATGCATCGAGGAAATTGAGGGCTAGCCCATACCTTTTGAAGGCCCATCTGCAATTGGGGGATTCCACCCTGCATCTGCATCTTGTTGCAGTTGCTGGCCTTCAATACGAAGAAAGGAATGCTAGAAACATTTCATTATTAGGTGGGCATTGTGATTCATCATCGTGGCCACACAGTTAGCTATGTCTTATTTTCCTGACTGCTGATGTGGATGCCACAAACCTTCTCTAGACTTCTGAGACTGGGCCGGCCTTGATGGTACATTGATTTATGTGAAGACCATTTATTGTTAGAATCTTTTTTGTTGAAAATACTGAGGGAATTTTACTCGGAGAATTTTTACACAGTTTTTTTCAGTTTCCTGGATGTCCTTGTTTAGTTGTTGTTAGAGATGCTCACGGTGTACTAGGCCTTTTCTCTGTTTTCCAACTATGGCTGAGCCTAGTTGAGTTTGGATGTTTCTGTTACTTTGTGACACTTCTTTGGCAATCATGTTGATGTCTTCATACTTGATCATTCAAAGCTTGATGGCAGAACGTTAAATTGCAGACTAAAAGGTCCTGAGAACCTTGTAAGAGAAAGTTTCACATTGGAGGAGTATACTGTATTGGTAGTTGAAATTAGAATCTTGGAAAACTGATACAGTAAGAACAGAAATAATATGCATTAATTACAAATGTGGAGAATCTTGAAGGAAATGAGTGTAACAAAAACCTGATACAGTAAGAAGAGAAATAATATGTATTAATTAAAAATCTTGAGAATCTTGAAGGAAATGACTTGGAAAATTTCATCTAGGAAAGCTTGATCTTAAAACAGGCTGTTAGTCACTATCAACTTGGTTTGGCGTGCTTGGGTGCTCTAGTTCATTTATATAAATTTCATACGACAGCTTTATGTCCATTGCTCGATAAATTCTTTGTAAGATATTTCTTTTGTTACTTTCTCCTTACAATTGAATGTCGGGTTATGAAAGATGATTCTTACATTCTCAAACAACTTGAAGTGTACATTTGGCTCAGCTGCCATAAGAGGGTTACTTTCCATCAAAGTGGCCCTATTTCCTATGAACATGCGTTCAGAGAATCAAACATTGATAGCCGTCTTGCTGCCTAACATGCCACCATCCTCATCACTGGATCATGACTCCATTCACTACTAAGATATTTTTACTTTTGCATTCGTTGTTATTGTAAAACTTTGTCTTCGCCCTTGGTTCATCTCAATAAATCTAACATTTGCATACTTTTGTTTAAGCACTTTCTATACTATTGATTCGATTAATTTGCTGCATCAAAAGTATTTTTTGTGGGAATGTTTGGTTCAACTCAATAATCAAAGTAATTTCTTTGTACATGCCCTTCGTTCATCTCACCTATACATCTAAAACTACTTTTATTTATTTTTCCTTTAGGGTTGTTTTGTTTTTTAAATTTGTTTTTGTTTTCTGTGAATAATTTATTTTCATTCTTGTGCAATTATCTTTGTTGGCCTTTATCAATCTTGGCTTTTCTCAAACTGAAATTTTGTTGTGTCCTTGAACTAAGGGGTATGTTTTGTTAATTTTCTAGCCTCTGCACCTGGTTAATTATTTCCTAGCAGATTAGATCTATTGAATAATAATACAGCTTGAGATTTTAACACAAGTAAAATAAACATTGTAAGCAAAATTAAACACTAATATCACAATCACATGCAAACAAGATTTTCTTCCCTTTAAATCAGTTCTTCATTCATTAAATTCTGAATTTACAAGGACTCCCTACCTGGGATAATGGTCCTCTAAGAAAAATACATACAATAGAAATCTAGAGTTGATCCAGCTAATCAAGCCTTAGATATGTCCTTCGATCTTGCTTGGCTGATTTCGATCTCCCTTGCTGCCCCTTGCACCTTCTTCAAACCTTGCACACTTGAATGGAAGTCCTACTCCACCCAATCACTGAGATCTCACTCTCACTGTGTCTTGTGCTCAAGATGTGTTGTTTGTCTTCTCCCTTTTCTTCCCTTTAAATCAGTCCTTTATTCATTAATTCAAAATTTACAAGGACTCCCTTCCTGGGATAATGGTCAGCTAAGGAAAACACATACAATAAGAATTTAGAGTTGATCCCGCTGATCAAGCCTCAGATATGTCTTTCGATCTTGCTTGGTTGATCTAGATCTCCTTTGCTGCCCCTTGCACCTTCCTCAAACCTTGCACACTTGAATGGAAGTCCTCCTCCACCCAATCACTATGTTAAAATTGGCAACTAGGGCCAAACTCCATGTGGGCCATCTTATTAATGGAAGCTGATATTTTTCTTGGATTCCTCTCATCGAGAGGTGTAGGATTGATCTAAAGATCATCCGATTCCGATAAGTATTCATGGAGATATGAATTTATTTGTGTTATGGGACAATTCGTCAAGGTCGGCCAGCAACCAAATAAACCTCACCTATCCTCCATGTTTTAGTATAAATAGAAGAGGAATTTAAGTCATCTGACACACTCACTGTTATGATCTCTCTTCATTCTGAGATCTAGAGGGAGTGCTCTAGGATATACGCTGCCCTAAGAAGACATGCCCTAGATCTAAATGCAGTAATGGGAGAATAGGCTCTACGCTGCCCTAATGGAGAAGCCAAATGCAGCCATGGAAGAAGCCTTACTGTTATCACGAAGAAACAGCTGCTGGCATGGAAATAAAGCCCTAACGCTGCTTAATGAAGAAGCCTCCTATCACGGTCATGGAACAAGGGTTCTTACGCTGTCATGCCCTAAACTCAGAGAGACCTAAACTCTGTCCTAGAGGAATCATAGCTACAGCCTAACGTTGTCATGGATGACCCTATGGAGATGACCGTAACACAGTCTCCTAGCCGCAGCACTTAAGGAAGTGTCTTAGCCACAATCTGGCCACTGTCCTGGCCCTAGAAGCAGTCCCCTATCCACTGTCCTGAGGAGAAGTCTACATGCTGGTCTAAAAGACACCTAGCTGCAGTTCTGTGTGGCCCTAGTCACAGTCCGGATGCACTCAAAATGCTGGCCTTATTCCGTAGCAAAAGGAGGGCTCTATGCTGCCTAACCACAGTCCTCCTAGGAGATATAATCCACCATCAATAGGGGTTCTATTCAGCAAGAGAAGAATTCATGCATGTTGGAAAGAGGAGGTCTTAAATAGCTCTAGACATAGTCAAAAGGAATTGTATTCAAGAGTGCCCTAGCCACAGTCATACCATAGCCTTATGATGCACAGGGACAGCGTCAAAGGAAGGTCTAGAAGTAACTTGAATGACATGGTGAGAGTTCCTCAAGCCGCAGTAAGGAGGCCTAAAGAGGCCCTAATCTTAGACGTGAAGATGCCCTCATTCGCTGTCATATCTAGCCATAACTACAACTATCTCACTGCTGGTCAAATGCATGGATGAGATACGTCTGTCATTAGATTAGAAGTCAGAGGGCTAAGCTGCTATCTAGGGTCTAGTTTGGGTCTACTTGAAGGAATCTGTAACTATAGCCTAGCTGCTCTGCTAGGCTGCAAGCCATAGCAAGCAGCTAAGGCTGATATGCATTTGCAGCAAAGTGGATGCTGTATGTTAAGAGCATCATAAGTATTGCAGCAACATGATGTGAGTAGTATAGCAACAAGGTATTGCAGCATGATGATGATGATGTATTGCAGTATGCCTTGAGTGTATGATTGGGTGTAACACAATGACAGGTGCAACTGATGATGAAGTGTAGCATAACAGTCATTGAGTACAGATCAGTGACGGTGCAGCATTGAGTGCAGATTAGTGATGAGTACAACATTGGGTGCAGATCCGTGATGAGAGCAGCTCAGTGATTGGAGCAGCACAGTGACAGGAGCAGCAACATGAAGTGCATAACATGGTCATTAGGTCCAGCACTGTGATGATGAGTGCAACATGGTGTAGCAAGTGGACGAGATGCAGTACAATGATAGGTGAAGGAGTCACCTTGGAGAATCAGTTGAAGCAACATGTCTTCAACTGATCTCATGTAGATATAGAAAGTCAAAGTGTTGACTTCTATTGTAAATGTACTATCTCTCTCTCTCTCTCTGCTGAACTATTGAAGAACTAGAAGAAGAATTGATCAAGGGTTCCCCCACATTGGAGTTTGTCTCTGGCTAGCGCCACATCTTGTGTCCTCTTGTCTTGGCTTGTCTTCTGCGATTTATGTTTATGTTCTATCTGCAATTTACTTTAATGCTGATGTGATTGCTAATCTGGAAAAGATATTGAGCTAACTGTGAAAATTGAAATAAATTGCTCTAAGCATAGAACATACCCAAAATTAACACACTAAGATCTCACTCTCATTGTGTCTTGTGCTCAAGATGTGTTGTGTGTCTTCTCCCTTAGCCTTTCTTTTATAGGTTTGAGTTATTGATGAAATCCACAACCATAATCTCCAAAGTGATTGACGATTGGGATTAGATCTGAACATCAATTGAGATCAATGATTGAGATTCATCTAATTCACTAATTTAAATAACCTTTGCATTTCATTGTAACATACTTTATCTTATAAAAGATAATTAATTTAATAACTAAAGCAATTGTTTCTTGAAGAGCCATAAGGAATTGGCTATCCCTTCGGTCCTAGCACAAGGTCCCATGCATCATCCTTCATCATGGATCTCTTCAAAACCTTGTGGTATGTTGCCTCTTCGATGATGTTACTCATTAGTGCCATGTAGTTCAAAAACTTCTTTGGAGGCCTGCTCTCCCTGAATGTGCTCTTAGGAGCTTCCACATGTTCTTGAGCATCCCTTAATGTTTGTTCAAACTGCCTAGTTCTCTTGACAAAATTGGGAGCTATTGACTCCTCCCCACTTGAAGGTTGACTCTTTGAACTGAAATCTTGTGCATGTTGCTCTACCTTCGAAACCTTCTACTCCACGTACTTTGTCACTACTGGTGGCATCTCATGAGGCTGCGTGGATGTCAAATTCTCCTGAAACCTAACATTCCTACACATAATTGCTTTTCTCTACTCTAGTATAAAGATCCTATAAGCCATTGAGGTCTCACTACACCCAACAAAAATTCCCTTCTATCTTGAAGGTTCCAACTTTGTCCTCTTCTCCACAACAACATGGATGTATACTGGACAACCAAAGATGCCCAAGTGCCCTATCTTTGGATTCAACCCTCTTTATAACTCCTTAGGAGTCTTGTCCCCCAATATCATGTGAGAACTCCTATTTTGCACATACATTGTTGTGTTATATACCTCTACTCGAAGAAACATAGGCAACTCCTAATCATGTAGCATAGCCTTAACAGAATTGATGATGGATCAATTCTTTCTCTCTACAACCCCATTCTTCTTAGGGTTGTATGAAACTGCCATCTCCCTAATGATCCTTGCCTCCTTATAGAAATACTTGAATTCATTGGAGGTTTACTCGCCCCCATTGTTTGACCTCAAGACCTTGATCCTCTTGCCGACTAGTTCTCCATTTGAGCCTTGAACTCATGAAACCAGCAATACACCTCATCCTTGGTCTTCATGAAGAAGATCCATGATTTCTTGGAATAGTCATCAATGAACATGACATAGTGTTGTGCTTCTTGTATTGATGCCACTAACATCAGTTCACATACATCTGAATGAATGAGATCCAAGATCACCTTGGACCTACTCTCGCTATTCCGAAAAGCAACATTGAAATTCTTACCAAGTGCACACCCTCTACACACACCCTATTGCTTAATGTTGAAGTTTGGGTTAGAATCGACAATGCCCTATAGTGGAAGTGCCCCATCCTCTTGTGCCATAGATCACATAGTTTGTCATTGTCATGTACCAAACTCAAATAGGTTTTCCCATCAACTTGTACAAGTTGTTCTATATAACCTTGATGAACACCACTGTGTCTAGCTAGATTCCTCTAGACGAATGAGCATCTGCCCATTCTTGAACATGATCTCATATTATCTGTCCTTGATCACTAAGACTAAGATCAAGTTCTTCAATCTTGGTATGAATAACATGCCCTTGGCTTCTAGCATCCCTCCTGAGCCTTGACTCTAGCTAGAATTAAATGTTTCCAACCCCTTCACTACATACTTGGCATCATTACTAAGCTCCACATGTAAATCTGAGTCACTCTTTGTTATGCTACTAAATAACTCCTATGCTTCTTCCATGTGATGTGATGCACCATTATCCAAGTACCAATCACTCCTTGTGATAGTGCTGGTAGATAGACATGAGACGAATGGGAAGTCCTCGAACTTCACTGCAAACTTATCAATTTGAACCTATGCTTATGTTGTTGTCTGTTGTGACTTCCCCTTCCCCTTTTTCTTCTTCAAACATTGTGATACATAGTGAACACTCTTGTGGTAGATGAAGCACTTGATCTTGCTCAAGTCCTTTTTCTTCCTTGGTTGAGAGGTTGCCTCGTTAATGTTACCTTTGGAACCCTTCCCTTCGCCCTTCTTGGCCATACTAACCAAGGCCCAATTCTCCTCTCCATCTTGTTGCTTGTTGGCCTTAGACTCCTCCCGAGTCTTTCTCTGGATGCAATCATCCTAAAGCCTCTCCCAACTGGGATGGTGTTTGCAAGCACAGATCCACTTGACAAATGGTTCCCGTGACTTGGGAAGATCATCCAATGCCATGTTTATGAGCTCTACATCCTCCACTTTCGCCCCAATGGCTGCAAGTTGATCCCATGTTTGGGTGATCTTCGTGATGTAACTGTCAACATTGTTAAACCTTGACATCTGGATGGATTGGAGCTTGTTTCTCAAGATCATCTTCTTGTTCATGTTGTCACTCTAGGAACAAGTCCATTAGAGCCTCAAACATCTCCCTGACTGATTTCTTTTTTGCCAAGTGTGGATCAAATGATCCTTTACATCCATGATAATCCTCTGGGCTCTAGTGTCCTTCATATGAGCCCCCTTATTTACTATATTTGTCAGTTTTGGAACAACCTTTTTTGTAGACTCTCAAAGGTCGTGTTCCTTCAAAAACAAGGTAACACTTGCCTTCTAGCGTAGGAAGTTAGATGCTCCATCCAACCTATCCTTAAATCTCAAATTGGTTGTTGCCATCTCTAGATCTGATTATTATGCCTTACGCTAAAGTCCTAACACTCACAAGAATAAATGTTAGTTTATAGATCCGTTAGGATAGCCTTGTGGATTTGTGTCTCGATCCTCTAAAACACCCACAAAAATCAATTTTCTGCCAACCCTTGGTCGGTACAGTCTCCCTCTCTCCCTTTGAAGGATGACCTTTGCTAATCATTGCTGGCAAATTTGGCTGCATTGTAAACAACCTTTGAACATACCGCACTTAAACTTGTGCTTATTGTACTCTACACCTTACTTTGTCACCTATGCTGTATAACTCTATATGTTGTACGAACCGACTCCTATTTGAAGCTTCTACTTTTCCCTTCATACAATTGCGTAAGATCCAATTCCTTGGTGGTTGCCTTGAATCTTGTCACAACTTCCTTTGCTATTGGTAGTACGACTTACATTCTATATGACTGCACCCCCCGTGAGAGCTTTTCTTGGTAGTTGTTGTCCATACACTTATGCATTGTCTCACCAACTAACAACGACTCTATTGGACTACCTTTTTCTTGGCTATTAGATTCCGAACCCAACATTTGACATTTAATTCCTAACATAAAACTTATTGAATAAACACATGGCTAGGTTCCCAACAAAATATTCAACGAAAGCAAATATAATGATCTCAATCATGATCATACAAACATATTTCTGCCCAACAAGTTTTTCATTAACAAATTCAAACTTACGTGGGCTCTTGTCCCAGGATAATGACCCACGAGAGAAAATACAAAACACAATACCCTGGATTTGATCCATTGGATTTTACCTAGATCGGTGCTTGATCTCTCTTGTAGATCTAGATCTCTAGCGTCTCTGCACTTTCTTGGACCCAACACACCACTCATTGAGATGTGGCTCTCAATCTTGTGTTGTTGTTGTGTGCCTATCTCCTTTCCTCAACCTTGCTTTTATAAATTTACATTGAGTTAAAACCCTAACTCTAATCTCAAAGTGATTAACGACTAAGATTAGTTCTTGCCTCACTTGAGATCAATGGCTAAGATTAAAACTTACTAAAGTAAATTATTTTACTTTTCCTAAGTTTCTATTAGCTCAATAAGCCAACATATTAATATGTGTTTTTTTCTAAGTGAGAGTTAGGCTAAGTTACATCAACAACTTGCTCACACTTGAGCAAGTGTTCTAAGGAGAATATAGATGACTTTTGCATGCTTAGACACAAAGGCATGTGTAGAAGTACTTGCTCTTGCTAAAAAATCAACACTCCCTCTTAGTGAGGGTGGTACTTTTGTCACTTGGAACTAGCTTTGATCCTGGACCTATATCCATTGCCTTGGTTGCTCCCTCTGAACTGGAAGCCTTCTTTGCCACCTAGTCTGGAAAGGTCCTTGAAGTCCAAGTCCCCTTGGTGTTGTTCCTAGAAGCATCATGCTCTTGAACAACCTTCTTGACAGACTTGGAGGAATCTGTCGGCAGTTTCTCTTTACTTGACCCTGAATGCTGATTCCATCCGAGCTGCTCAACCTTCAGAGCTTCTCACTCCTTGTTCTTTGTCATTACAATGCTTCTTGCCATTGTTCCTCTGCTAAGTCTTTCTAGCATGACTGTGGGTCTATCTCAATCCTTTGAGACACCCATGAACTATGCGGCCAATTCCTCAACTGGAATGGTCTCCTTCTCTTCCTCTGTGGGCCAAACCTCTGCCAATATTTCTATGTACATTGATGCTATTATCCTTTGTACCATGTTCTGTTGGCCAAATCCTATCGACACCTCTTCTCACAGGTTGTCATGGCAAATCCTCTGCCCAACTACTCCTTGTTGCCCAATGCATCTTGCAATTACTCGGTCATGCCCAACGCAACACTTATCCGACAACACGATCCTTCGTGCTATCTCCTCGTAGCACCCTTGGCATAATTCTCTGCAACTGTACTATAGCATTCTGCATGTCCTAGTCGCATGCTTTGTAGATCTTGACTAGACAATGACACAATGTTCCCCTCTGTGCAAACTTTGAGTTAGTTTGACTATCGACCCTTTCTAGAATCTCATAGCAAACATATATATCCTTGTCACCTTGGAGACTCATGTTGCTCACAACCCTCATCGTATTCTACAACACATACAAAACAAACTAGTAAGCAGGTGCAAACTTGGTCCTCAGGGCCCACACACTTAATCTAACAATTGAATCACATGCATTGAGCTTGTACTTGGGCTCCAAATCAAACCACTGAAACACCACGTTGTGCATATGTCGATCTTGCACATTATACTCACCTCGTAGTTGCTCGATTTCCGTTGTCACCTTATTGACACCTTGTCACAGTGCCTCGGCACTTGTGGCTAGAGAATTGCTCTCCTTGCTCCCTCAAAATGATGACGAATGACCCTTTGTCGACCACCTCCACTCCTTTGCGGGCCCCAATGGTCGATTCTCTACATTGACCAACGACTATGGCAACACCCTGCTCGCGGCTGGATCACTGATCTCTATGCCCTGCATTTGGTAGTCGACCACTTTCCTTGTTGCTTTCTTCCCTACGACCCGTTTGGCATTGCACATCGACATTATCTGCAACAATTGCACAACTCTTAATGTTGTTTCCTTGTCCACTATGCATTAACCTTACTCTTACTCAGACTTGCGGTTGGTCGGAGTTCCCACCCCTTGGTTTCTTTTCAAGTGGCCCCGATAGTTGACCTATCTAATTCCCCTCTATCCACTGTAGTTGTTCTCGGCCGATGGTTGTGTTGTTTCCTTTTGTGCTGATCAATGCTCGAACCAACTGATTTGCTCTTGGATCCACTACCACTGTTGCTGTTGATGTCTCCCATCACCATTATCTTCCCCCTAACACCTTGTAGCTTGTAGGTTGTCTCTATCAAGCCACTACATTGTCTCGTCTATTACTCTGGTGGTTGGCAACTCTATGCTCTTCTACATCCAACGGCTAGTAGATCACTGTCCTGGCAGATCCCAGGGCTTTCGGCCACTCTATGACAATGCCTGCGATGAACAAGCCACCCATTGCTCCTACAACCTTTTTTTTTGTTAGTCGTCTCCACTGCTTTTCCTTAAAAAAATCAGCCTTAAGAAAATTCCTCGCCTTTGCATAATCATGGCTAAACCTGGCCCAAGTTCCAACAATCCTATACAAATCTTGGCTTCTTGTAATTCTGAGAATGGTTTTCAGAGATCCAACTTTGACGCCATGCTAGATTTTAAACCCAACACTTGGCATAAAACTTACTGAATAAACACACATCTAGGTTCCTAACAAAATATTCAGTGGAAGCAAATGTAACGATCTCAATCACATTGATACAAATAGATTTTTGCCCCAAAAAAATTTCATTAACAAATCCAAACTTACGTGGGCTCATGTCTTAGGATAATTGCCCACCTGAGAAAATACATAATACAATAACCTAGATCTGATCCAACAGATTTTCGCTAGATCGGTTCTCGATCACTCTTGTGGTCTAGATCTCCAACCTCTTCGCACTCCCTCAGACCCAACACACCACTCACTAAGATGCCACTCTCAATCTTGTGTTGTTGTTGTGTGTCTATCTCCTCTCGTCAACCTTGCTTTTATAACTTTACATTGAGCTAAATCCCTAACCCTATCCCTAAGTTCGTTTGTGATTAACCATTGAAATTAGATCTCACTTCACCTGAGATCAATGGTTAAGATTAAAATTTACTTACTAAAGTAAATTACTTTACTTTTCCTAAGTTTTTATTAGCTCAATAAGCCAACATATTAATATGTGTTTTTCTCCAAGTTAGACTTAGGCTAAGTTACATCGGCACCTTGCTCACACTTAAGCAAGTGTTCTAAGGAGAATGTGGGCGATTTCAGCACGCTTAGAGACAAGGCTTGTGCAGAAGTACATGCCAGAGCTACAAAAATCAATAGAACCTGTGGTGTTTTTAAACGACATGGTTAGCAACTCTACCTCCCATTCAAGACTCCCTTTTATTATTAAATTTTTTGCAAGTTTTGTTTCTTGTGGGCCCCTCTCAGTTCGAGCAAATATTTTGCCTTGCTTCTACCATTGTTGCTTTTCCTCGCGTGTTGGGTTTTATAGCTTGACAACACTATCTGCCACTGCTCACTGTAATGGTTGGCCTTTCCACCCACATGAGCCTGGTCCATCAATTAACATTTTTATTTATTTATTGTTGCCTTGTTGGCCCTCCCCCTTGCGTCACCTATACAACAACTGTACGAATATGTGCGACCAATAATTTTTTCTCCTTGCTATATAGTCGCTAGTCCATCTAGATGAATCTGGCCCCTAGGACTCTTGTATGAATATGACCTCTGTGTAGTACTTCGGAAATTGGTCTTTAAAGGCTAAGCTCTGATACCATGTTAATTTTCTAACCCCAATACTTGATTAATTACTTCCTAGCAGATTAGGTCTATTGAATAATAACACGACTGAGATTTTAACACAAATAAAATAAACAGTGGAAGCAAAATTAAACACCAATCTCACAATCACATGCACACAAGATTTTCTTCCCTTTGAATCAGTCTTTCATTCATTAAATTTAGAACTTACAGGGGCTCCCTTCCTCGGATAATGGCCTACTGAGGAAAATACATATAACAAGAATTTGGAGTTGATGCCACTAATCAAACCCTATGTCTGTCCTTCTATCTTGCTTGGTTGATTTGAATCTCTGTTGCTGCCCCTTGTACCTTCCTCACACCTTGCACACTTGAATGCAAATTCTTCTCCATCTAGTCACTGAGAGCTCACTCTCATTGTGTCTTGTGCTCAAGATGTGTCGCGTGTCTTCTCCCAAGATGTGTCACGTGTCTTCTCCCTTAGCCTAACCTTGCTTTTATAAGTTTGCGTTATTAATCAAATCCACAACTTAATCTCCAAAGTGATTGACAATTGATATTGGATTTCAACGTCACCTGAGATCAACAACTGAGATTCATCTAATTCACTAATGCAAATAACCTTTGCATTTCATTAGATTAACTCACTTTATCTTATAAAAAATAATTACTTAATAACTAAAGCAATGGCTAAGATTGAGGGTCAATTAGGCAACTTCCACATGCCTAGACACTAGGCCTATGTGGAAGCCTGAGCTACTAACATTAACATGTTTGGCCTATCCTCTTTGACGGTTATAAAACCCGTGTGTCCATGTTGAATATTTTCAACTTGAATGGTTTTTATTTTTTTACAAAAGTAGGAGAGATTAGAGTATTTTATTATTTCAGAATCTATTTATGTTTTTAGCTTTTTGGTGGAAATAATAAAATGTAAGCCAAATGTTAAGAGATATTTGACGTTGAAATCGTACAAGAGCTAGTAGATGGTTTTTTTCTGCCGTGGATTTTAGAAGGTTATTATCGTAATGTAGATTTCTTTTTATATTGTTTTTGGCTATCTTAGGCGCAAATTCTCAGTCACAGATGCAATTCTTGATTGGTAAACAGTTAGGTACTTGATTGGTAAACAATTAGGTGAGACAGGAAGCAAGATGGTTGTGGTTATCACTCAGCTAACAATACCGTTCTTTTTTGTCTATAGTGTTAATACTTTTATAACAGATCTGATTTATTTTACTTAAACAATTTTATTAAAAACCCAGGAAATATTTATCTCAAATATTTTCTGAAATTGTTGATAAAACAAACACACTGGTATGTTAACTCAGAAAATTAAATTGCAGTGGAAAATATAGTGAGGATTCAAACATATAACAACAGAAAATTCACCCAATAACAATCTTCCTTCACTTTATTAAACTCTGGAAAATTCAGGATCAGATCCATAGAGATAAATACACAGAAGTTTTCATCTGTATGGGAACTTGTTACTCGCCCCCCAAGGAAATCAACCTCTTGAAATTCAACTTGTCAGCTGGAAATCAGTCCCAAGAAATTCACGGCTTCCTCTGGAGTTGCTCAACCTCCTCACCATGCTCACAGCCTCCTCAAACCTGTTATACGACCTGCACACTGGTGCAACTCAACCTCCTCCAAAATCAGCCTCTTGGTTTCTTTTTTTCCAACTCGACTTCCTTGAATTTCTTCCTGAAATCCCTTCAACAATTTCTTCTTATTTTGCTTAGTTGAATTGAGCCTCTCACTCTTGAGAAAATCACTTCCTCAACAAAAATGTGTCCTCGCCTCTCCCCTAGGCTTATTTTATAACTTCATTAAGCCAAAATCCCTAACCCTAATCTCCTAAGTGATCAATGGCTAGGATTAAAGCCTAATCTTCATTTGAGATCAATGGTTGAGATTATATCTAAGTCATTTAAATAATATAACTATTTATCTTGAGCACTTTGGCCTAATAGTCCACAATAATTAATTAAATTAATTATTGTACTTTTCCTAAGTTAACTTTAGGAAAGAAATCATAAAGTCGCTTACTCGACCAAGCAAACACCTAAAGAGGCAATCAAATATCTTCTACATTCTAAGACACCAAACCAATTTGGAACACTTTCCAAGGCTACAATTTCAACACTCCTGCTAAGCAAGGAAAGGATTCTCCACCATGCCCTGGTTCTCTTTGTAAAACACAAACTTCCCCTAAGCTAGAGGCTTGGTGAGAATATATGTGACTTGCTCCTCTGTGGAGATGTACTGCAATTTCACAACACCTCTTTGGACCCTATCTTTGATGAAGTGGTATTTGATCTCTATATGCTTGGACCTATTATGAAACATTGGATTCTCAGAGAGCTTAATGCAGCTCTGATTCTCACATTGAATCATAGTGGTCCTCATCTCAAGACCAAATAATCTTGTGAGCATATTGTGAAGCCATATGGCCTCACAACTCACCAAACTCACTGCCATGTACTCAACCTTTATTTAGCTATGTGCCACTGAGTGTTGCTTCCTACTATATCGCAAGATCACAATTGATCCCAGGTTGAAACAACAACCTGAAGCACTCTTCTTGTCCACTGCACTCCCCGCCCAGTCTAAACTTGTGTAGCCCTGCAACTCTACTCCACCAATTCTGACATACCTCAGTCCATACTCCATTGTACCATGGAGATACTTGACCACATGCTTCACTGCCACCCAATGAACTCTCCTTGGCTCCACCATGAACTAGTTGAGTGTGTTCACAGCGAAACAAATATCCGACTTAATGTTGACCAGATATATCAAGGACCGAATCAAATGTTTGTACAAGGTGGGATCCATCAACTCACCATTAGAAGCACCCTTGCTACCTGCGCTCTAAGAATCTCTGATGATATCCACCTTGAAAGAAAGAAAGAAAGAAAGAAATTATTTTAATGTCCACGAGGCTAAAGATAGCCTATGGGACAGATTGCTTCTTCATCTGCTTGATGTATTTGACCCTTTTTCTGTGAAGCTTCACAATAAATGCTCCCAGCTTCTCGACAAACCCCTCACTAAATAGATTATCCCAAGAGCTAGCTGCCAGCATATCTGCATAACTTTCCCTGTTGTCTTTGAAGGCCTCACATTCTAAAATGAAATGTTTTTTTGTTTCCACTTTTCCAGAAGAACAAAAAACACATACCCTTTCCTTCCACACTTCCTTTGGTCTTTTCCAACGTCCTGTTTCACAATGGAGTTGATGAGAATTAGTCCTTAATTGAGCAATAAGAATTTTGGCTCTCCAAGAGATATTGGCCTCTATGTATGCTTTTGGTTGATGATTATGAGTGGGATTAAACACTTCAATATAGAAATTTTTCTTTCTTCCTAGCTCCTTATCCCAAGTACGTTTGTGGAACTTTTCCATAACAAAAGCTTTTATCTCTTTATTGTTTATGGGACACACATTCAAGGAAATACCCCATTTACTAAACCATTTGTTATTTTGCTGCATCCAAGTTTTTTTGCTCTTGTACAATCTATCATTAAAGACAACCTTAGGCCATCTACCCTCTTCCATTTGATCAATTTTTTTCAATACCTTATGACTCGCACCATAGCAATTGCTTTAATAGGAGTAGTCCTTGTTTCACTTAACAAGATATCATAAAGAACTACACTTTTAATCTTAAATTTGTTTGTAATCAAACGCTTCTGAATTTTCTCAATTTGTCTCCACTGCATGTTGGAGGTACTGCTAGCCCACAGTTCACAACCATAGAGAATCACTGGAATCATAGAGTTTGAGTGGTCTTCCAGTCCCATAACTCTGCCTTTCTACACCTATTTTGAAAAGCATAAAATGCTTTCCAACCTCCCAAAGTTCTTTTCTTTCTACAACCATTCCAGCTTAGATTTTTGTTGTAAATCAATTTCGAGGTATTTGTAATCCGCAACTTCTTCCAGAATGTTGCCTTCAAAGTAGAACTTATGCTGGTTATGTTTTCTTTTCTTAGAGAAGACCACTACTTACGTTTTGCTGATATTGACTTGCATCCCCACTCTAATACAAAAATGCTCAAGGGATAGTAAGTGCTCTTGCAAACCAAGAGCCGATTTAGCAATTAGAATAAATTCATTTGCATACAAAAGAAGCCTTATAACAAACTTGCACAAATAGATACCATCACCCCCTTGCGAATTTAACCACTCCTCAAGCTTGTCGATATAAAAACCAAAAAGCGTAAGAGATAGTGGGCAACCTTGCTTGACCCCGATATCGTTTCTAAAACTTTCAGAAATGCCTGCTGAAGTTCTAATTTGACTTTCACCTCTTCATACAACTTATGCATAACTGCTCTCAAATGTTTAGGAACCCCAAGTTCCTCCATTCTATGCCAAAGTTTATCCCTAGGAACTGAGTCAAACGCTTTTCTGAAATCAACAAAGCAACAAAAGACTTCTTCCTTTTTCTCCCAAACTTTTTCAATGATGTGCTTTAAAGTTATGCAATGATCAACTGTGGAATGCTTAGGTCTAAAACCTGCTTGCCCTTTAGCATGCTTATCTCTTTCTTCTGCCCACTTGCTAATTTTGTTTTCTAGCATGCTTCCAAATAGCTTTGTAAACAAAGGGTTTATCATGATGGTCCTATAATTGGATGGATTATTGACATCACCGCTCTTAAAAAGAGGTATTGTCAGACTAGTTGTCCAATCTGTGGGGAGCCCTTGTTGTATGATGTTGTTGAAGATTTTTGTAATGTGAGGTGCAAGAATCTTTGAGCCCCACTTTAGATATTCTACTTGGAGTTCAGCTAAGTCTTTTGCTTTTCCAACACCCAACTTCTTGATACCCATCTCTATCTCTTGTACCGTGAAGAGTTTAGTATCAGTGTTGACCAAGGGGGGAGGGTCAACCTTGGGAACTTGCTCATAGAGTTTTTTTGCATTGTCAAACCATTTAGAAGCTGTAATATTATTTCCAATTTGTATATTTTTCGGTTGGAGCTCCTTCCAAAATAATTTGGGATTATTTTTCCCAAGGAAGATTAGTTATTCCCTCCTCAAAACCATAAAATCAACGTTTTTCTTGCTTAATAGCTGCTTGTAAGATTTGAGCTTTATGTTATCCTTGTTTGACTCATTCCACACTCTCCTTGCCTTTTTGTGTTCCTCGTCAAACCAAGCATTAACTAGAAAGCAATTTGTTTCGGACTTCTTAATTTTTGTTCTTTTGCACTTTGCAAGTGCGTATTGAATTAAGTGTGTTAATTCATGACTATGAAGGTTGTGAATTGTAATTTTCTCCTTCTCAAAAAGCCTCTCTAGCATAATTTTGAAGGTATTACAATTTTATGGGGTCAAAAGAATTCTGCCCTGTGGGAGATTTTGTTGGACATGTTGAATTTTTGACTCTAATTGTTTCTTTTCAATCCAAGAGAAACATAAATAAATTGGTTTGTGATATGATTTCAAATCCCACTACTGATCTCCAACCAAAACTTCTTCCATTTTCTCACACAAACCATGTGAGCAAATTACATAATCTACCACACTTGCTCCATTGTAAGTATTGCAAGTGAAATTACCGGACTTTGCCCATCTAGTCAAGCCATTACAAATGACTAAATCAAAGGCCTCACATAGAGTAAGCAATTGTTCACCAAAGAGATTGCAGTCTTTGTCCTCTGAAATTCTTTCCCGCTGATGATTACTTTCTTCTGTAAGCCAAATAGGGTCACAATCATCTTTGCAATAAAGAATGCTAGCTTGCTCACTTGTAGTCCTAGCATTGAAATCACCCACTATAAGGACTTCACCTAGCTGCGAATATGTTGCAATATCCGCTTTAAAGCTGCAAATGGGTCTTTGTGGTCAAGCCCTCTACCTTTGTAGATTTTTGAAACATGTGGCGCAAAATAGCATGCTGCAATTCTGATGTGGTTTCCATCTTCTGATATTTTTAACCAAATGAATTGCTTATTTGAGTCTTCTTTTTCTAACTGAATGAGATGACCTTCTTTCTCCCTTACTAAAACCATGATACCCTCGTGCCCTTTGCCATTCCTTGCTACCTTGTTCCATACTGCCATCTTCCAATATCCTTCAAACAAAGGTGTCTTGCACCCTTCATGCTCATGTGTTTCTATGAGGCAAATTATGTCTCTATTTTCCGCAACAAACCCTAACCCAGGTCCTTGTCTCCATGGGTAACCTCCGCAGTTCCAACAAACTAATCTTAAGGAAACTTGGGTATGATTTGATTGCTATGTATTTTGACATGCAAGACTCACATTTGATTCTTTGTCCCTGTTTTCCCATACCGACCTTGCTTTCTGATTTCCTGTTAAAGAGTTTGTTGCCTCTTCTTTATTACCATCTTGCTGCTTTGTTCTGGAAGGAGGTCCAAATTGCGCTATCATAGCTTTGCCTTTATAAATCCATGCTCTCTTTCCTTCACCTCTTGCTGCCCTAACCTTTAAAATTTCCTCCTTTCTTTCCTCTTGTTGTTTTATAGTTAAATCTTCCTCTAGGAAAAAACGAGAACCCCTCAAGAGATGTTTCTTGCTTAGAATAATATATTTATCACGCAAGATAGGCATAATGACTTTTATGGGCCTGGTTCTCTCCCTGTTAAACTTACCCACCCTCCATGCTTGGCATATTTGTCCTTGCCATAGCAACTTGTCTTTCAAGAAGTCTCTTGCAAGGTCAAGAGTACATTCATTTTTCCCATAGTCTTTCACCCCTTTAATAATTATGTTTGTTGTCCTATTTTGTCTTTGCTTGCCTTCACTATCTTGCATGTTGTCAACCTGAATATTTGTTTCTCCTTCCTTATTAGTAGAATTGCTAATAACTTGAGCCCAAGTTTTGGAAACTTTGGTGGAATATTCTTTCGTTTCTTCTCTTGCGTTCTCTTCATGGTTGTTTATTTGGGCAATCATTTTCTCTTTATCCTGGGATGATTTCACATTCACCACCTTTGTACTTTCCACTGCAGATTTCTTTATGTTTTGCACTTCTGCCTTCATGCGTTGTCATTCTGTCTTCCCTATCAGGAGAGCTTCTTGTAGCAATGCCACTTGTTCTTTTAAAATTTTATTGCTTTCTGCTAACACCTTGTTCTCAGCCGTTATTATATGAATTTTATGATCTCTTTCTTGCCCTTTAGCTTCTAAAACCTCCAACCTTTGTTTTGCATTTAATAATTCTTTCACATAAAAATCAAATGACCAGATGAGAGGTGTGGATGTGGGACTATATAAGGCATAATCATCAATGACTTTTCCTTTGGACTTCTTGTTGCCACGTGCTTGTGGAGGAGACTTGTTTGAGTGCTTTTTGTGAAGGGTTTGGTTACTTTTCTTTTTAGACTGTTTCTTCCTTGTTTGCTCCCATTTTAGACGGGCTATTCTTCGTTTTAAAATGTCCCGATATTGTTTGGCATTGACCCAAACTCACTTCCTAGCTTTGGCGAATGAGGCAATTTTCACTTGTCCTAAATCATTTGTCTCCACATGTTCTGAAATTTCTGGTTCCTTTGTAACCCCTATCGTTGCTTGGTGGTTCCCTGTTCTGCTCGGCGGCTCCATTGTTCTACTCCGTTATATCGTTGCTCGGCGGTTCCTTGTTCTGCTCGGCGGCTCCACTGTTATACCACTGTATATTCCATGGCGTGGCCAGTGTGAGAAACAAGACTAGCGCAAGAATCCGCAAAATCTCATCTTCTTGAAGTTTTTCAAAATAATGGGAACAGCAGGACCGAGTGCCTCAAGGCATTTCACAAAGCCAGCAAAGTGCCTAGAGAAAAACCCGCCCATGTTGATCCTATCGCCAAGGTTCATCTCCCGTATATCCAAGGGACCACGAATAGTATTGCCCATATCCTTAAAAAGATGAATCTCTCTTCTTCTTTCAAACCTCTCAAGACCATTAAAAATTCCTTGAGATCCGTTAAAGACCTTATTGACCCTAAAGACACGAAAGGGGTCTACCTCATTCCCTCCTCTTGTGGTATCCCCTACATTGGGGAGACAGGTAGGTCTATTAAACAAAGAATCGGTGAGCATGCAACTAACATTAGACAATCGCTCTCGCATATCAGCCCTTGTCGAGCACCCTGTGAAATCGAAACACTATGTCTGCATTGAAGAATCCAAAGTCATAGCTAGGGTTGACCATTTCCATCACAGGAAACTCAGAGAAGCAATTGAAATAGAGAGGCATGCCAAAAGCCTCAATAGGGCTGATGGCTGGAAATTAAGTAAAAGCTGGATTCTAGCTCTCTCCTCTTGACCCTTCTTCCCTTCCCTCTCCTCTCCCCTTTCCGTTTATGCTGGGTCTCCCTTCTCGCTTTTTGGATTTATCCCCCTAGATCCAGTATTATATTTTTCCTTGTTTGTTAGTGTAGTTTTCCTCCTTACTATTCTGTTTTTATTTTTTCAAATTAATCAATATGTTGAAATTAAATTAATAAGAATACCATTCTTTGTATTATAACTTATACAAAATATTATAATAATAATCCTAAATTAATAATTTTAATAGGAATACCATCAATACGTTATTTAGAAAATTACCAAATTCCAATTATAGTCTTTTTATCCTTATAGATATTAAAATATTAGATTAAAATAATTATATTTTATTATTATAGAAATTAATATATTGATTTAAAATATTACAATAATAGTTCTAAACTAATAATTTTAATATTATGAATCTCTATAATTATAATAATAATAAGAATACCATCAACACATTATTGATAAGATTTAATATTATTACAAGAACTAATAATATTAAATTATTAATAAATTACATTATTTAATCAATTAGTTATAGATGATTTAACTTATGATTTCTTCATAACAACTAGTTTCTAATATTATGGGTCAAGCCCTAACTAACAATATTATTATAATATTTAATATAATATTAAAATTATTATTCCATCTATAATATCGAGATATAATATTTATTTATCTCATAACAACTATTTTCTAGCTAAATTTATATTATCAAATTATAATATCGAAACATAATATTTATTTATTGCATAACAACTAAATTATTAAACAATTTAACAAATTACCTAACGGCTAATTTCCAATGGCTAACTCTGAGAAGGGATGCATCCTTGCTATTTATTCCCTCAGATCTACTGATTTCTCACCTTGTCCTGAAGATGAACCACATTTGTTGGTTCGAAACGTCGACCCAATCTCAACGATGTGATTAATCTGAAAGACTGATATATGCACTTAGCTTCCTCAAGTTGGTGATCATAGATGTAGAAATCAGCCTCCAATCCTCCATCTTGAATCTCCTTAGAATCCCAGCTACATACTTGCCCTGCCCAAGGAATATCTCTCCTGGCTACTGCCATACCTTTAATCCCAAGAAGTAATGTATCAAACCAATGTCCTTCATCTTGAACTCCGAAGCAATTCCTCCTTGCACATCCCTATGAGCTTCTCTGATCTTGCTCGAAAGAGATTGTCAACATAGAGTACCAAGATAAGTGGCTCACTATCAACAAGTACATAGTATAAGTTGGAGTCTGCCTCACTCTTGGTGAACCCCAATTCAAGTAGGTACCCATCAATCTTGGAGTACCATGCACGAGGTGCTTTCTTAAGTTCGTATAAGACCTTCTTCAATTTGAATACACGAGACTCCCTCCCATGCAACTCAAAGCCCTGAGGTTGCTCAATATACATCTCTTCCTCAATCACCCCAATGCAGAAGGCATTCTTCACATCCATCTGATGTATCCTCCGCTTCATCTCTGAAGCAATATAAATGATCACCCTGATAGATACATGGCGACAAGAGCAAATGTCTCCTCGTAATCCACTCCTTCCTTCGAGGAAAACCCTCTTGCCATGAACCTCGCTTTGTACTTCTCGACACTGCCATCTGCTGCCTGTTTGATCTTGAAGATCCATCGAGAAGTGACCACTAACTTCCCTTCAAGCCTCAGTACAATCTCCCAAACATCATTCTTGATGATGGAACTGTACTCCTTCATCATGGCATCCCTCCAAATCTGTTGATATGTTGCCTACTTAAAGGTAGAAGGCTTGGGCTTGTTGATGCTACTCATCAAGGCCAGTAACTGGAAAATCTGGTAGTTGGTCTACTCTCTCTAAAGATCTTGCTAGGAGCCTCTACATGCTCCTTTGCATCCCTCAGGGTCAGCTTAGCCCATCTCAGCGTCCTTCTTGGTAGAGCTCGAAGTAACATCTAGCTCCTCTTCCTGGTAGAGCTCAAAGGACCATCTAGCTCCTCCTCCTGATCTAAATGGTGTGCCCTTGTTGCTAGTGTTGCTAGTCCTTGCTCAACCTTTGGAGCCTCTCACTCTTGATCCTTTGCCATTGTTTGATTTATCGCATGTGACTTCCTAAAGGTCCTACTTGCCTCAAATATGACATCCCTCCTGACCACTATCTTCCTCTGTCCTGGAATGTATACCTTGTAGGCCTTTGAAGTCTCATTGTATCCAACAAAAATTCCCCTCTCAGATGAGGGCTCCAGTTTAGGCCTCTTCTCTGAAGGAATGTGAACATACACTAAACTACCGAAGATGCATAGATCAATCACCTCCGGTTTCACTCTTGTTAAAGTCTCTGTAGGAGTCATGCCCTCCATTGCCCTATGAAGACTCTTGTTCTGTAGGTACATTGTTGTGTTACAAGCCTCTGCCCATAAGAACATAGGAAGATCTTGATCATGGTTCATGGCCTTGGATACTCCAACTATACCCCTGTTCTTACTCTATGCCACTCCATTTTACTGTTGATTGTAGGGCACTATCAACTCTTTCATGGTTCTTGCTTCCCTGCAGAAATCCTTAAACTCATTGGAGGTATACTTGCCCCCATTTTCTGATCTCATGAGCTTCATCTTCTTCCTAGTTTGTTTCTCCACAAGAGCCTTGAACTCTTGAAACCAACTGAAGATCTCATCCTTAGCCTTCAAGAAGTAAATCCATCTCTCCCCTTGGAATAGTCATCAATGAATGTCACAAAATAACTGCACCCTGAGAAAAATTCCACTAACATAGGACCACAGATGTCATAATGCACCAAATTCAACACACCCTTGGACCTAGTCTCACTGCTAAGAAATGCTACCTCGACCTACTTGCCAAGTACACATCCTCTACACACACCATCATGCTCTATACAAAACTTTGGAAAATTAGTAACCATCTCCCGTAACAGTGATAGAGCACTGTAGTGTAGATGTCCCATCCTCCTGTGCCAAATATCACTCTGTTGTCACTGGTATGTAGTAGGGCTTTTAGTGGTTGTCCTCTCAACATCAATGTTTTTAAAACCGGAACCGGTGACCGGACCGGTCCACCTAATGAACTGGTTTACCGACCGGAACCGGGATTGGTTTGGTTTAAATGAACCGGTTTTAAAAAAATACATTAAATAATTAATTTCTAATGAAACAAAACTATTTTTAAGATGTAAAACCATGATTCCAAGCCAATAAAGACAAAATATTCAAAGTTTGCTCATTTATATACCATGTAAAGGTGAATATATCAAAATGGCACCGAGTACAATACATATCATCGACAAAATAGCAAAATACATAAGAAATGAGGCTCTAAATGGCCTATAAAGTCCAAAATAACAATGTTTGGCAAGCTATGAGGCAATTGGCCTAACTAACAAGTCTACAGTGTACACATGATCAATCATCAAATTCCATCACCACTACTAGACACAGGATCATCATTAGGAGCTACATCGACATCATCTGGTTCAGAGTCTGAGGATGCCTCAGCCTGATCTGCAACCTCAGTATCAATGCCACCAATGACAATAGAAGTGGACCTAATGGAAGCATGAGTTTGTCGACCTGCATGACTAGTGCCTTCCATTGGTTCTTTGCCTTTCCTTGATGCCGCCACTGATCCTAGTTCTGATGCCACCACATAATCTACATCATCCCCCGCTAAAACCATGTCGATATCAAAATCAGCCTCAAACACATTCTTCAGTCTCCTCCACCCATTTTGATGTTGGATCAATATCGTCCAACACAATGGGATCTGAATCAGGAGTTTTGCTCATCATTTGGAGCTCCGATTGCATTTATTGTTTACCCCCAAACCATGAAATCCTGAAAATCATTAAGTCTGCTGAATTTTGAGTGAAATCTAAAATTCTAGTTTCTCCATATGAAATCCAATGAGGTCGAAACCACTCTCAAACATCTTGAGTCATTTCATGTGTTAAAAATTTAAGTACTTTTAATTTAAGAATTTAACATTACCATTAATTGCCAACATTTTTAGGGTTGAAACACCCTTAGTTTCCCCCCAAAACCCCTGAAACACAATGAAAAATATGCTTTTTTAACTTTACGGTGGGTGTGCCTAAAACCGGCCGGTTTTCACCGGTTAGGGCAAAAAAATGGCAAAATCCAAGTGGGTTTTTTGACCGGTTTAGACCGGCGGCCTTGCTAACCGACCGGTTAGACCGATAATCGGTTTTGAAAACACTGCTCAACATATATACGACCGTTACTCTCTCTGCTACGTATAACTCACCTCATGCTAGGATCAACCCCTTTCGGCTTGACACATCACATCCCGTGAAATTGACCTCAAGTCCTCTATCCTCCATGGCTGAAACCGAGAGTAAATTCTTTTCCAACCTAGGTACATATATTAATTCATCTACATATGACCTTTTGAGTCTAGTTGGAACTATATGTTGCCAAATTCTTTTCCAACCTAGGTACATATATTAATTCATCTCCATATGACCCTTTGAGTCTAGTTGGAACTATATGCTGCCAATGCCCTCAATTGCATGCTCGATGTTGTCACCAAGCTCCACATGTAGACCTTTGTGCTCCTTTGCCATAGGATCTGGTGAGGATATCCTGTCATGTGACAAGATGCTCTACTGTCCACAAACCACACCCCTCTTGTAATGGTGCCAGAAAGACAGGATAGTAGAGAAAATTCTTTCTCCATTTTTTTTTGACAAACCTTGTGTAGATGCAGTTGTTGTTGTCTTCCCCTTGTCTTTCTTCTTGTTTGGACATTGTCCAGCGTAATGACCAAATTTATGAAATGCAAAGCATTTGACTTTGTTATTGTCTTTCTTCCCTTGTGAAGGTGCTCTGTTCATGTCTTTCTTCCCTTGTGAAGGTGCTCCTCCACTTTGGTTCTGCTTGGCTTTACCCTTACCCTTCTTTGCGTTCTCAACAAGAGAAAAGTTCTCCTCATCTCCATCTTTGTGTTGTCCACTAGTTATGGATTCTTGCGAATCTCCTTTTGGGTGAAATTGTCTCACAGTCTGGCCCAATCAGGAAGCTTATCTCTAGCTAGGATACCTATCACAAATGTAGCCCACTGCTTGGTACACCCTTTCAGTGCTACTTTTAGAAGCTCCATTTGTCCACTTCTTCCCCAACAGCTAAAAGTTCATCACGAATCTGCTGAATCGTTGTGAAGTATGAGGCCAAAATCTCAGATTTGTTCATCTTAATGCTGTTTAGCTTCTCCTTTAGCACCATCTTTGTATTCTGGTCATTACTGTGGTACAATTTTGTCAAGGCCGTCCACATTTTATAGGTTGAATCCTTTGTTATGTGAAGGATTATGTGATCCTTCACAACATCCAAAATGATGCCCCTGGATTTGATATTTTTTTTATCTTATGTTCAACTCCTTGGGCAGCATTCGAAGGAACTTGAATATCTTGACTTGCAATTTTTCACAAACTGTTTGCCATTAAAACAAGGGTGATCCACTCCTTTCATGGACTGAAGCTTACAGCCCCCTCCAACCTATTTCCATGGACTGAAGTTTACAGCCCCCTCCAACCTATCTTCATACCTCAGACACCTATCTTCATACCTCAGACTTGATGATGCCATATTGCCAGATCGACTCTAGCCACCAACCCATTGCTGCAAAGACTAATTTGTTGCCATAAAACTCTTGTGATACATGATCTCCCCCACAGAGTTTCTATTGCTATGATACCATATTAATTCTTTTATACCAGATATGTTTTTATTTTACTTCAACAATTTTATTAAAAACCCATCAAATATTTATCTCAACTTTTTTTGAAATTGCTGATAAAACAAACGCACGAGTATATTAACTCAAAATTAAATTGCAGCAGAAAATATCATGAGAAATCAAACATATAACAACAGAAAATTCAACCGATAACAATCTTCCTTCACTTTACTAAACTTCGCGGAAAATTTTGGGTTAGACCCACAGAGAAAAATGCAGAAAGAAATTTTCAGTTCTACGAGAACCTGTAACTCAGCCCCCAAAGAAATTGGCCTCCTGAAATTCAACCCGGGAGCTGGAAATTGGTCTCGAGAAATTTTCGGCTTCCTCTAGAGCTGCTCTACCTCTTCAAACCTACTGTACGGCCCTGCACATTAGTGCAACTTGGCGTCTCTGGATAGTTCTGCTCTCTAAAATCGGCCTCTTAGCTGTTGTACTTGGTCTCTCTTTTTCCAACCTGGCTTCCTTGATTGTTTTCCCGAAATCCTCTCAGCAATTTCTCCATATTCTCCTAAGTCAAATCGAGCCTCTCACTCTTGAGAAAATTACTTCAAATCGAGCCTCTCACTCTTGAGATAATTACTTCTTCAAACATAATGTCTTTTCAGATCTCTTAATCTCTCTTAAGCTTATTTTATAATTTCATTAAGCCAAAATCCCTAAACCTAATCTTCTAAGTGATCAATGGCTCATTGGCTAGGAATAAATCTTAAGCCTCACTTAAGATCAATGATTGAGATTATATCCAAGTCACTTGAATAATTTAATTATTTATCCTTTAATTATTCTTCAAACATAATTAAGCTTATTTTATAATTTCATTAAGCCAAAATCCCTAAACCTAATCTTCTAAGTGATCAGATTATATCCAAGTCACTTGAATAATTTAATTATTTATCCTTTAATTATTCTTCAAACATAATTAAGCTTATTTTATAATTTCATTAAGCCAAAATCCCTAAACCTAATCTTCTAAGTGATCAATAATTTAATTATTTATCCTTTAATTATTCTTCAAACATAATTAAGCTTATTTTATAATT
>APFE031724593.1:0-22636 GCA_000404065.3 Pinus taeda
TTTCTTATGATTGTGAATTGAACTTGTCTACAGATTTTGAACCAACTTCCTTTAAAGAAGCTGCTTCACATGATGAATTGAAAGAAGCGATGCAAAGGAGTATGATGCCCTCATAAACAACGGCACTTGGAAGCTGGTTGATCCTCCATTTGGAACCAAACCAATTGGCTGCAAGTGGGCCTACAAGAACAAGTACAAAGCTGATGGCTCACTTGACAAGCACAAAGCTAGGCTTGTGGCAAAAGGTTTTGCACAAAAGGAAGGGGTCGATTATGAGGAAACTTTTGCTCCCACAGCAAAATGGGCCACCATCCGGACACTCTTTGCACTGGCAGCTCAGAACGGTTGGAAAGTCCATCAAATGGATGTAAAAACTGCCTTCTTGAATGGAGATCTAAAAGAAAATGTTTTTACGTCCCAGCCTGAAGGATTTGCTGTGAAAGGACATGAACATAAAGTATGCAAACTTGTGAAGTCCTTGTATGGCCTCAAACAAGCACCACGAGCCTGGTATGAAAAGCTAACTGAGCATCTTCTGAAACTCAACTTCAATCATTTTGATCTTGATGATGCAACTTTATTTGTCAAGAAAGTTGGCAAAACAGTTGTATATCTTGTGGTATATGTAGATGATCTTTTAATGACAGGGAACAATGAAAGTTATATTGCATCCATAAAGAAAGAATTAGGAAAAATCTTTGAAATGACTGATTTGGGCTATGTTCATTACTATCTTGGCATTGAAGTAACCCAACATCCAAAATCCATATTTCTTTCTCAAAAGAAATACATTGGAGATTTGTTAAACAGATTTGGCATGACAGAGTGCAATCCTCTTTCTACTCCAATGGAACAAAACTTAAAGCTCACATCTATTGAAGGAAAGGAATTTGAGGATGCAACAAAGTATAGACATGTAGGAAGTCTCATCTACCTCACTACTACTAGACCAGACATTTCATTTGTTGTTGGAATCCTCTCTAGGTTTATGCAAAAGCCTTGTGAGGGACATTGGTCTGCTGCAAAAAGAGTTCTAAGTACTTGAAGGGAACTCAAGACCTTGGAATCAAGTATACACAGGTGGACGACTTCAGCTTGATTGGATACTCTGATTCAGACTTCGATGGAGACAAAGAAACTGGAGTATCTACTTCAGAATATGCTATGAGTCTTGGATCAGGAGCTGTCTCTTGGAGATCACGCAAACAATCAGTTCCAGCAGATTCCACAACAGAAGCAGAATACGTGGCAGCAGCTGAAGCAACAAAAGAAATTGTGTGGCTCAGAAAAATTCTTGAAGATTTGCAGGTGAAACAAGTACAATCAACTCCACTCATGATTGACAACACCTCTGCAATAAAGTTGGCCAAGAACCCAAAGTTTCATGATCGTACAAAGCATATCAATACTAAATATCATTTGATCCGACATCATGTTGAGGCCAAAACAATCCATCTCCGCCATTGTTCCACAAATGAGCAAGTTGCAGACATCTTCACCAAAGCGCTTGGAAGAGAAAAGCTTGAAAGATTCAAAACAATGCTTGGACTCACCAACATCCCTTCAGATTAAGGGGGGGAATGTTGACACCTAATCCGAAACGGATGGGTGAACTGGATAGTCATCAAGAAGATGAACTGATCTGTCATATTTGTGTATATAAATGTATGTTAGCTAATGAATAATACAATCAATTTCTCTCGCTCATTCTGGAGTTACCCTGGCCTGACACAAACCATATTAGAAAGAATTATTTATTTCAAATCCATGATTACTTGTTTGGAGAGTAAATTTGTAGCTAGGCTTAAAAAAATTAACAATCCTTTTAGTGTCCTATACGTTTACACATTCTTCCTTTAATTTCCATCATTTTAACACCCTCATTATGAACATTCCTTTTTAATATTTTAGCCTCTGTCACGTCTAAGTTATAACTTAACATATGCTCACACTTTCCTCTGGTTTATAATGTTTGATCCTAGGTGTTTGGGGTTCTCTTTTCTTAGCTTTTAATAATTAATTTTGTTAGTGACCTAGGTATATTTATAATGTCCAACGTTAATACATCAACTTGTAATAATTATATTAATAATCTAATTTATTTATTACATTTTTTAAGATTATTATTTATTTAATATTAACACTATTACTAATATTAACACAATAATTTTATTAATATTTAAGAGTAACACTTTAATACTAATATTACTACTATAATATTAGCATTTTATTAATTTAGCTATTAAATTAAGTTCTATTATTAAGTTTCATAATATATTATTCATTAGTCTTATCAATAACCTTAAAACGTTTAGACTTATTATTACGATCTGTATTAATATAACTTCTTTTCTTATTATGAAGACAACAGATGATGCATGTACAAGTGAGGTTTTAGTCCTTTTTTATGGACATATTTGGTGTAGAGAATAGTTATGAAGGACCTATTCTAGTATGGTTCAAAAATTGGAATTTCAAGGCCTTTACAGCCCCTATTATCAACTGGGTCTAGGTTCTAAGTACTGGATTCATTTTGTGGCATTTATGGAAAGAGATAAGATATCATTTTTTTGAAATCAAGAACGTAAATCCATCATATGCGTGAACTCATATCCCAAAACATATGTGAAACTATCTTGGCTTTTGTTTCAAATGAGGATGGTTGGAAGGTTGATGACCCTAAAGCATAGGTATTAACCTGTCTCCATCTCTTTTTGAAATGGCATGGTTTGTTTCATGGCTGACCTCTCCAAATATTACATTGTCTAATTCTCCTTTCATATGCCCTCCGTGTGGGTTTTTTAAATTAATTTTTGACAGTGCGACTAAAGGGAACCGAGGTATTGCAAGTTGTGGGGTGGATTTTCATGATTCCATAGGGATCCTTTTGCAATTTTTTGCACTCATCTACGGATTCACATCTAATAAGTTAGTGGAATTTTTAGCAGTGGACACAACACTAAAGATTGTTATCCATAAGGTTATCAACTTCTACAGGTTGATGTAGATTCAATGGTTGTCATTAATTTCTTGAAATGACTCCTATCTATATAACCACCCTCCACATTGATCCATAGTTAGAGATTGATATTCATAGTTAATTGTATAAAGGACGTTTTGTTGCAGTTGGATTATGTTTTGATTACTCATTCCTACCAGCCTACAAATTTAGTCGCAAACTACTTAGAAGATATTGCATGTCAGTATCGACAACTATCTATTGATGATCGCCAACCTCACCTTTCTCCAATGATTGATACGAACATATTTTATACATTGATATCATTATGATGGCTTCATCCCCAATGGGGGCAGGTATCATGAATAGGTGGATGAAAGGAAAATCCATTACAATGATATGCCATTTCTATTCCTTTCTCTACATGTGGGTGTTATGTTGTTTCATAATTGAGTATCCTTGGGAGGTATAACTGACAACAAGGGTTGTTAAATTCCCCTCGTTGGGTGAGCAAGAATGTTGCATCGTCCACTAAATAGTTCAAGTCTTTAAATTTGTCATCATGTGTGTGTTTTGGCTCAAATATGAAGGGTGGTGGTTCAGTAAGGAGATACCCTTTCCCATCTTTGGCTATTTTAACCTTGGTTCACCATTGTGTCTTTTACTTTAGTCCTTCCATTTTGTGGTTCTATTACAGTATTTGAATGGTGATTTGGGTGGTAATGACATAGTTTCTAATATTTTTTCATATTATTATGCTTATCCTATTGTTTGGGACTCATCGAGTCTTTGGATCCATGTTCTTCTTCCTGTACATTGACAATCTGCATTTAGGGCTGGAATTCGAATTGGTGGTCATATTTTCAAAGCTTCCTTTACCAGATAGCCAATTTCAAGGTATATCTTACCCCTGTCTAGTTTTGGTTTTAGGGTATTGGTATCCTGGGTACTTTTCTGTTTGGTTTTAGTTACCTTTCGGTTCTCATATTTGGTTCATTCTAGTTGTTTAGCATTGGAGTTATTATTCCTGTGTTCTATTGTAATTCCTTTGCTTTCTTTTAGGTTGATTCAAAAGGTTATCTTACTTGTGTTTAATCCTTAAATTCCTATAGCTAGAGGGCCTTATTATTATGCTCTTGACCTGCAAGAAGATACCAGAATACCAAATATGCGAAGAAATATACCCAGAACATAGAACAACAAGAAATAACAGAAAGTATTTTATTATTCAGAAAGGAAAGCAATGTTCACTTGCCTCTTCAAGGGGGCAACCTCAAATAGAGTTGGGCTCAATTACAAAATAAGACATGATGCTCCTCGAGGGGAGTCTCTATCCTTTATATAGGATTCATACATGCAATACCATGGGTCAATACCATGGTTCTTATTAATACCATCTATCTAATACCATGGCCCATTTGCAACTAACTATGATCCCTTCTTTAAATGCGGGTCAACCACTTACAATTATTAATATGGGCTTTATTGGCTCTTTACTTAACTATAACTTTAACTCGATCCTATTACATAAATAAGGGGGTTAGGGTTGAACCCTAACATGCCCTTCCTCCATAAGAATAGCCTTATCCTCAAGGCTGAAGATGCAAAAACTGCTGAAGGATAGTGGCCGGTTCCTAGGTTGCATCTTCAGGAGAGGTGTCTTTCCACTTGACGAGGACTTCCTTGATCGTGCGGCCACGCAAGTGCTGTTCTCTCATGTCAAGACCCTATTCAGGTTGGATCCAGATTGACCCTTCTTCATCCAATTCAGGTAGACTGGTTTGAATTCTGCAATGGTTCCCAATCACTTTCTTGAGGCATGAGACATGGAAGACTAGATGGATTTTTGCAGTGGGTGGCAAATCTAGCTTGTAGGCGACTTCTTCGATGCGCTGAAGTACTTGATACAGTCTGTAGAATTTTGGAGATAATTTCTGAGAACCCTTGTCTTTGAGTGATGTTTGCTTGTATGGTTGCAGCCTCAAAAATACCTAATCCCATTCTTGAAATTGGCGTTCTGAACGATGTTGATCTGCTTATTGCTTCATGTGGTTTTGAGCTTGATGGAGATTCTCTCTGAGGTGGGCCAGCATGCTTGTGTGGTTCCGTAGGACTTGATACACTACTTGTACCTTCGAGCATCCCTTAATATAAGAAGTACGTGAAGGAGGGAGTTGACCATAAACTGCTTCATATGGAGTCATTTTGGTGGTGGCATGATAGTTGGTTTCATACCACCATTCGGCTAGAGGTAACCACTGTACCCATAAATGTTGCTTTTCTGAAGTGAAACACCTAAGTTAGGTCTCAAAACATTTTCTAACTGCTTCAGTTTAACCATCAGTTTGGGGATGATAGGAAGTACTGAGTTGTAGTGGGTACCTTGTAGTCTGAATAGTTCCTGCCAAAAGTTACTGGTGAAGATCGGGTCATGATCAGACACAATGGAAGTGGGCATGCCATGCAATTTGAATATCTGGTCCATGAAAGATTGAGCTACCAAAGTCAATGTAAAAGAGTGGGGTAGGGTACAAAAATGAGCATACTTAGAAAGTCTATCCACAACCACCATGATGACTGACTTGTTGCCTGACTTCAGAAGACCTGTAATGAAGTCCATAGAAACCTCCATCCAGATTGAGGCCGGGATGGGCAATGGTTGTAATTTGCCTAGGGATTTGACTGTTTCTCCTTTGTCATGCTGACATACGTCGTACTCAGCTACAAAAGTCAGAATGTCCTTTTTCATGCCTGTGTAAAAGAATGAACGTCAAGTGCAAGCATAAGTCTTCTAAAAGCCTTAATGGCCTATAGTGGGAGATGAGTGCAACTCCACCAAACTGTGATTTTTGAGGGTGGATGTTGGTGATATCACGACTCTGTCCTTGTAGCGAAGAATCTCATCCTGACAAGAGTAGCTCGCTATGGAATTTGGATCTGACTACAATTTATTAATGAGTTGGGAGAGAAAAGGATGTGAAAACCATTCCTTGAGAGTCTCTTCAATCCATTCTGGAATGGGAAGGGAGATTGCAAGTAGGGTGCTTTCCTCCTCAAATTGGCGTGATAACGCATCTGCTACAAAATTTTTGTACCCTTTCTTGTAAATTATCTCATAATCATATCCCAGCATTTTGGCGAGCCATTTATTTTGCTGTGGCGAGGATAGGTGTTACTCCAAAAAATATTTAAGGCTTTGATGGTCTGTGTGGATTTGGAAATGCCACATCTATTGCATGTAAGATGGCCATCATCTCCTTCTCATAGGTAGATTGTCCAATATTTGTCCCACTTAGTTGTTGGCTAGTGAAGGCCAAGGGTCGACCTTCCTACATTAAGACCGCCCCAATACTCATAGCTGAAGCATCACATCCAGTCACAAAAGATTTGGTGAAGTCGGGTAGTGCTAATACGAGAGTGGAACACATGGCATGTTTGAGAGCTATAAATGCCTATTGCACTTCATCATTCCAAAGAAATGAATCTTTCTTGAGGATGTGAGTGAGGGGTCTAGCAATGTGACCATAATTGTGAACAAATTTGTGATAGTATCCCATGAGACCCAAAAATCCTCTCAAGCTCTTCAAGGTCTTTGGTTGAGGTCAATCCTGCATTGCCTATATCTTTTTCGAGTCCACCCTGACACCTTCACGCCCCACAATGTGGCCGAAATACTCAACATCTTCCATGCCAAAGAGCACTTGGACATATTCACAAATAATTTATGCTTCCGGAGTGGTTGCAAGAGCAAATCTACATGCTGAAGATGTGTGGCCCAGGTGTGGCTGTAGATGAGGATGTCATCAAGGAAAATAAGGACAAATTTTTGGAGATATGGTTTGAGCAGGTGGTTCATGAGGCTCTGAAAAGTGGATCGGGCATTACAAAGACCAAATGGCATGACCAGGAACTCATAATGGCCTTCATGAGTTCGGAAAGCATTCTTTGGAATGTCGACTTCTTTCATGCGAGTTTGGTGATAGCCAGAGTGAAGGTCGAGCTTATTAAACAATTAAGCGCCATTTAGTTGATCTAGCAAATCATCGACAACCGGGATGGGAAATTTATCTTTGACCATCAACTTGTTGAGGGCCCTAAATTCTAGACACATACGCCATTCCCCATCTTTATTGAGCACCATGACCACAGGTGATTAATAAGGACTAATGCTAGGACAAATGATGCCTTATTCCAAGAGTTCCTTGATGATTTTTTCAATTTCATTCTTTCGGGTGAACAAATATCTATATGGGTGCAAATTTGGTGGTTGGGCCCCTAGGACCAAAGTAATGCAATGATCATGTTCCCCTCTCAAGGGTGGAAGCTCATGAGGCTTGTCAAAGACTGGCAAATGGTTGTTTAATATTTGTTGCATCTCAAGATGAATATGAAGAGAAGTGGGTTTGAAGGCCTGGATAGCATTAAATTGGGCTATAACTCCATGGTGGCCCTTTTTTGATAATTTTTCCATCTTATGTGAGCTTATGTTAGATGGATCACCCGCCTGGAGTCTGCGGAGGGTATGTGTGTGGTTGTTCTGCTTAAAGCTCATATATAACTCATGGAAATCCATTGTGATTGGGCCAAGTGTGCGAAGCCATTTATAACCCAAGACAATGTCACAACCTCCCATGTGTATAGCAAACATGTGGGTCTTTAACAGATAATCCTCCATTTGAAATTTGACATTTTCATAGTGGCCTTCACATTTCATTGTCCCCCCTTCAGCAATTTGGACCTGGAAGTTAGAGACTGCTCTGACAAAATAATGCACTACTTCCGCGACTCTTTGATGGATAAAGTTATGCGTACTGACACTGTCAATCAAGACTACTACAAGGTGATGTTTAATAAAACCTCTGATTTTAAGAGTTTGGGGAGAAGAAATCCCGACCAAAGCATGAAGCGAGATAATTTGTTCTTCAAGTACATTGTTCGGCTGTTTGTCTTCATCTTCCTCCTCTGGTTCCTCAAGTTGTGGGGCTTCCTCCAATGAAATGTGATCAGTAGCATCAATTTGAAAGAATTTGGGCTCCTTGCATTTATGCCCAGGGGAGTATTTCTCATCACAGTAGTAGGAATGTGGCAGTGATCAAACCCTTGCTGCTAGATCTAAATGGCGGATCTGATTGTGGCGACTGCTACCGAACCCAATGGCTAGATCTGAATGGAAAATTTGATAAATTTGATTGGAAAATATGATAGATCTAACTGGTGGATCTAAGAGATCTGAATGGTAGAACTGATTGTTGCAGCTGCAACAGAACCCCACCTGCTAGAGCTGATCTAGTAAAGATGATGTGTGATCTAGAGAGAGGCAAGGGAACTATGGTCTCAAGGAGTGTCAGGTGCTACAGATCGCAATATACATAAGTGTTTGACAGTAGTACTCGGCCCAATCTTTCAGGGGACTAACTAAGGAAGATCAACCGTACCCTTAGCCGTGCAACCCGACTACCCTATCATACATGCAATTAATCTCCCTGAGTGTTTTTCTCGATGTACTATAGCAGCAAGACGGCCGATGGTTTCTCTATGGCGAGGTTTCAAGAGAGCCTAGGGGGCTTCTGATATACCTAGAGGGTACTTGGAAGACAGTCCGTGCACGATTTTGTCTAATGTGCTACTACTCGAAGGGGTACCCACAGGGGTTACAAGGGAGTCCAACAAGCGTGACAACTTCTTGTATGTCCTGTGTGCATGCCTCCCCAAATCAACAAGTTAATGCACTTAATGAAAAATCCCATGGTTTAAAGATGCTGGAACACGTATCTAGCCAAAAAAATATTTGCTAAAAATGGAGATCCCACCGGCCCGAGAAAGTGCTCTAATACCACTTGTTCTGCTCTTGACCTACAAGAAGATACAAAAATACCAAATATGTAATGAAATATACCCAGAAAACAGAACAATAAGAAATAAAAGCAAGTATTTATTATTCAGAAAGGAAAGCAATGTTCACTTGACTCTTTGAGGGGGCAACCTCCAATAGAATTGGGCTAAATTACAAAATAAGACATGATGCTCCTCGAGGGGAGTCTCTATCCTTTATATAGGATTCATACATGCAATACCATGGTTCTTATTAATACCATCTACTTAATACCATGGCCCATTTGCAACTAATTGTGCTCCCTTCTTTAAATGTGGGTCAACCACTTACAATTATTATTATGGGCTTTATGGACTCTTTACTTAACTATAACTATGACTCGATCCTATTACATAAATAAGGGGGTTATGGTTGGACAGTAACAGACTCATCAAGTGTTTGGATCCATGTTCTTCTTCATGTACATTGACAATCTGCATTTGGGGTTGGAATTCGAATTGGTGGTCGTATTTTCAGAGCTTCCTTTACCAGATAGCCAATTTCAAGGTATATCTTACCCCTGTCCAGTTTTGGTTTTAGGGTATTTGTATCCTGGGTACTTTTCTGTTTGGTTTTAGTTACCTTCTGATTCTCATATTTGGTTCATTCTAGTTGTTTAGAATTGGAGTTATTATTCCTATGTTCTATTGTAATTCCTTTGCTTTCTTTTAGGTTGATTCAAATGGTTATCTTACTTGTGTTTAATCCTTAAATTCCTATAGATGGAGGGAATTTTCGGTAGATTTTTGGAAGCAATATAGTTTTAATGTGAAGTTTGTTCAAGTTTGTATCTTTTGGAATCAGTATATGTCTCTTTCTTGCTTATAATTCCTTCATCTCCTTGAGTGTATCCCTTTGGGTTAGAACCTGGGTGATGACTTCGTGATTTTTAGATATACTTCTTAGGGGTGGTAGTCAAACCTAGAGAATGTTATTTTGGTCGACTGTCTCTATCAAATTTCTTCTCTCGTTGTCTTACTTCCCACATTATGGCTCCTAGGTAGCGCATGATGTCGCATAGAGGTGGTTCTGTTTATGTAGGTGTGGAAAAATCAAAGAATTTTCCTTTGATTCAGTGCCTACCTTGTTTGACTCCATTCCTCTGGAGGTTAGTTGAGAGATACTCATCTTAGAAGCTCAACAATCAGTGGACAAAGGTTATTACTCAAACTCAGAAATTGTAGGGTCTAGGATAACATGGCTCCCTAATTTGCGACAATCTCAAAAGCAGATACTATGGTTGATTTTCTCCCCGTCTCTATATCAGCATCTCGACACTTTTATGCATCAAATATTCAAGGATAAACAATATTTTTCTTATAACATCTTTTTAGGGATTGAGGATATAAAACCTATCTTGCCTTTAGAGCACCTCTAGGGATTTTTGGAGGTTCTTAATCCATTTATGCATTTAATTTAAAAGTGTATTTTAAACAAAAAGAGATCACAATGTTGTTAACACTTATATTATCTTATTCAAGCCAAAAAATAATTTCATCTATTATTTACACTACGCCATCATCCATTTTATTTGTTTAATTAATGGCTCCATAACTATCCTCGTATTAAGGTTTGAAGGTATCTCAATATTCATTGTACTATTATTAATATTTTATACTTTTAAGTTATATTTCGTTGTTAATATTCATGTAATTTTGTGTGTTTAATGTTAATAGTCATCTAAAAGATCACATTTATGTAATTACATTCATGTAGTTGAATGCATTGCATGGTAGAATGAATTAAACATGCTCGAACAATAATAAAAATATCAAATTAAAGGGGAAATTTCAAAAATATCATGTTACAAAGGTAGTGATACAAGTCAGTGGTTGAGTGAGGTTGTTACAAAGTGGTATTAGAGCCAACGTTACAACACTCAAGCCATATGGGTCCAACTTTTCTTATAGAGGAAATATTATAGGGTGTATCAGAACTAACTTGATCCACGGATCTTTTTCTTATAGATGTATCAAAATAATCACATGTAGAAATTGCAACTTAACACAAAAATCTAATGTGCACACATAAAAGAAGAAGGAACACATAAAGGCATGACAAGAAGACAACAAGACTTGATAACAGAGTTTGTCCAACTCAGACTACGTCTTCGGGCCCTGCTCAATCAATGGGGAGGCCTTCATATATTAAATGGCATGAAAAGAAGAGAATTACAATCACCAGTTACATAAGAAGGTGGCTTATACCTCCATTCTGGACAATGGTTATGAAATGGAGACCTCAGATGGAGAAATGGATAGCACCAATGCATTTGTGGCATTGACAGGGGTTGAAAACATATAAGATTTTTCCAAATCAGACAAAATACACTATTGGCCCTCCTAAAAGTTCTCCTTCCTTGAACTCCATGCTGAAAATCCTCTCTCTCGTACACTGCTTCATGCCTTGGGCTTTATAAAACCATTCCACTTAAAAATCAGAGTTGTTTTGTTTATAATAGAGTTCGTTTAGATGGAAGAGTCGACGGTCGAAACAAACCTTAAAAATAGGCCTTTTTGGTTCCAAGCGATAATACACAAAACATTGCAAAAACTTGACCAAAAGCCTTTTACCCGGATTTCAAAGTATATGAAATCAGGCTTTATAACATAATCGGGTCTGCGCTGATCGCAAATTGCAAGTCACTTGTTCCATAGTCCTATTAGCGGGGATTGCCAACTTCCGGCCACTAATATCATCAATCACCGATCGCCAATATCAGCATATCGCATCGACATATTGCATCGCTACAATCCGATCATCTCGATGTCGTTGATTCCGATCCGCCAATTTGATTGCTCCTCTGATCACCGATGTCGATTGCATGTTGCCTGCCTTAAGTCCCAATATCAGCCATCGCTTGTCCCCAACTTCAATTTCATTAGAGATCGCTGATCGGGGGTTCTGCTACTGCTCCTTAAGTCAGCCCCTTTAACTTCTCTGATTGTGATTTTTCCTTTTAAAGGCTTAAAGCCATTTTTAGGGAAAAAGCCTCATTTTCCATAGGAATAAGGCAACCTTCTTTCCGCCACAACTTCATCATTTGGACTCCGAGTGGAGTGTCATTCACACCATTGTATTTAGGGTGATAAACACTTTGATATGATATCTAGATACTTGCTTTTCTGCCACTTTGAATTTTGAGATTTTCCATGCCACTTTGTCTGAAGATCCACCCGAATCAATCCTCCCCATTAAGGAGCTTTTGGACTGCCAAAAGATTTCATTAGTCAATTGGCAAGTGAGGGAATTATTCCCTCACCCTTTCCTTCTCCAGCCATTTTTCCTTGCTGGGATGCATTCCCTTGAACCCAACTTGACGGTATTCCACATCTCCTCACTGTGAAGTCTTGGCTTTTCTGTCAAGGATGATGTATTCAGGTAACTCATCGACATATTTAAGTGAAAATTCATCAACTGTAGGAAATGTGCCCACCTCATCGATGTCCATGATCAATGCTGGTTCATACAACTTTAAGTTCTCTACATTCACTACTGAGTACATCTGCATATATGTTGGCAAATCAAGACGAAAGGCATTGTTTCCAATCTTCTCCAATATGGTGAATGGACCATACTGGATGGGTCACAACTTCTTCCCTTCTCCCTTCATCCTGTCCTTACTGATGTGGAGCAACACTTTGTCACCCACTAGGAATTGATGGTCGACTCAGTGTTTTTCATGTCGATCCTTGTAATGGGCTTGACTTTTCTCCAACTGCTCTTGTACTGCTTGGTGAATCAATTGGATTTGTTGAATGAACTGTTGAGCTTTGACCCTATCATTACGTCCACTAGATCCATCTTCCGTTCCAAATACCATATCAAAAGGGTCCTTTGGTAGGTAACCAAAACATGTCTCAAATGGTGAACATTGCGTAGATGAGTGCACTGCTCGACTCTAGGAATGTTGCACGTATGGGAAATGCTCATCCAAAAACTTTTGATGTTTCCCACAATAGCCTCGTAACAAGTGTACCATGATATGGTTGACAACTTCTGTCTGTCCGTCAGTCTGTGGATGAAATGTTGTGCTTCTTTTCAATTTGGTGTCCATCATCTTCCACAAGCTGGTCCAAAACTCTTCGAGAAAACAAGAGTCCCAATTTGACACAATCGATGTGGGTAATCCAAAATGGACCCAAACATGTTGAAAGAAAGGACAAGCAGTCTGCTCTGCAATGATCTGCTTTTTACAAGGCATAAGAATACACATCTCGCTAAAATGGTCAACGACAAAATAAAAATAGTCGTGAATCTTCCTAGACAAAGGAAAACCTCCTACAAATTCCATTGGCACACTTTCCTATGGATGACTCGGAATAGGGAGTGGTGTGTAGAGCCAGAGTTTTCCATTAAAGGGCTTTGAAACAGAACAAATCACACAACCCTTTACATAGCGAGTCACAATTTTTTTCATATGAGGCCAAAAACAAAATCTTTGTACATGACATAAAGTCTTTTCAACACCAAAGTGTCCAGACACAAGAGAGGTGTGGGCCTCTCGAATTACATGTACTCTTTCCCCTGTGGGAATACACAATTTACCAAGGTGATACAATAGTTTCCCTTGCAAATGATAGCTGTCCACCTGTGAACCATGTTTTAGTTATGCATAAATATCCTTAAAGTCATCATTGTTAGCATATTATTCAGCATAACTCTCAAAAGACAACGAAGCATTATGCAAAATAACAGAAGCAACAATAGGAGGGCAAGATATCATATTGGCCACTTTATTGCTAGTGCCCTAATTATACTTTATTACGAGATGAAACTGTTGAAGAAAACCCATCCACCTGAAATGACGAGATTTCTGCAACTTGGTTTGTGACTAAAGGTGCTGCAAGGGTTAATGATCTATATGGATGATGGTCTCCTTGCCGATCCGGTAGTTTTTCCACTTTTTCACACTTTACACCAAGGCATAAAGCTCCTTGTCATAAGTGGGATAGTTTATCACAGCTTGAGAAAAATTCTTAGAATGGTAACAAATCAGCTTCTTTTGCAGCAACTATACAACTCCCATGGCATAATTGCTGGCATCGGTTTCGATCTCGAATGGCTGTTGAAGATCAAGTAAGGCTAAGACTTCCATGGTGCTGATATTTTCCTTCAATGTTTCAAAGTAATTTTGTTGTTTTCCTCCCCATTGGAAGACTTGTTTCACACTTGTCAATGTGTGTAGAGGTGCTGCGATAACAAAAAAATTAGTAATAAATCTCCTCTAATATTGGACTACACCTAAAAAGCTACAGACCTCAGTTACACTAGTAGGCTTAGGCCAATTTACAATTTCTTAAACTTTAGAAGGATCAATGTTTAACTCACCATGACCAACAATATGACCTAGGTAACCCAAAGAGGTTTTCCCGAACTCACACTTTGACAACTTTACAAAGAGTTTTTCTTTTTTCAGTACATCAAGCACTTTCTTTAAATGACACACATGTTCAACCCAACTTTTACTAAAGACAAGTATACCATCTAAATTTACAACAACAAATTCATCAATGAAAGGTCGAAAGAGATCATTCACGACCCTCATAAAAGTGGTTGGAGCATTGCAAAGTCTGCATGGCATCACCATCCATTCAAACAACCCTTATTTGATCTTGAAGGCGGTTTTCCACACGTCCTGCTCTGCAATTCGGACCTGGTGATAACCACTATGCAAATCCAATTTTGTGAAATAAACATCATTCTTTAACTGATCTAATAAGTCATCGATGTGTGGAAGAGGGTAGCGATTTTTCACCATGATCTTGTTTAGTGTGTGGTAATCCACACACATCCACCATGTGTCATCTTTCTTTGGGACTAACACAATCAGTGAGCCACACGGAGAAGTGCTCGACCTGATGAACCCTTGGTCCAGTAAGTCCTGCACCTATTTCTTGATTTCCTCCATCTCAATGGTCGACATCCTGTACATGCCAATATTCGGTAAAGGAGCATCATGCTGCAAATGGATTTCATATTGGATTTCCCTCTTCGGAGGTAATCCACTCAGTTCCTGAAATAGCTCCTCATAATTAGAAATTCACTCAAATAATTCCTATTTATGTTCCAAATTGCAGCCCTAGAAAGCATCAACTAATTCTGCCCCTTTTTCCCTTACAACCATCAGCATGCAACCCTTATCGAAATTCACCAGCCTTTTCATTTGTCCAATGCTTACAAGGCTGGCATTGATTTTATTTTGATGAGCCCTTACTATATATTCTACACCATCTTTTTTGATTTGGTATTTGTTTTTGTGATGAAATAAGACTGCCTTTCTATCATACAGATATGGGCTCCCTAACACCATACCACAGATATCCAATGGAATCACATCTAGTTCTACTTCATCCACTAGCTTAGAAGCGATTACAAATTTTACTTTACACTGCTTGGTTACATTTAGTTTTGTTTTATAATGTATCCATCCAAGTGGATAAGGTTTTGGGTGTGGTTTTGTTTCCAAGCCGAGTTTCTTTACCAAGGATTCTGCGATTAAGTTTTCTTGGGATCCAGTATCAAACAGAGTTTCTACTTTAGTATGATTTACAACAACTCTGATATGAAACAATTCAATTCTCTTTCGTTCATTAGCAAGGGACTCATTTAAAGAACTGGTGCCTTCATGTGATTCAGAATTCACATGAGGTGTAAGAGTGCCTTTTTTTCCCATGGATGTGATTAACGCTTCATCTCCGAAATCCGATTAAAGGTCTTGCTGCGCAGTTTTCATTACCTTTTGCTTCCCTTTTCCTTCATACTTCATTGGACGCTTTTCTAGGTGTTGTTTGCAACAGTGATCATCATCATGGCCTTCCTTTTTTTAGTGACTGCAATACGGTCTTTCTACTTCTTTGGCTACTGCCCTCTTCTACTCCTTTTCTTTCCATTTTGCTTTAGATTTTCCATTGGGAGGTTTGGATGGTGGTTTTATGGAATGATCATCTCTTTCATTTTTTCCCCTGTTCTCAATATGGATTGCCTTTACGCTGGCTGTGTCAATAGTGGTTGGTTCAAACAACAACAATGAATTCCTAATGTAGCTATGCAAAGAGACAATATACTTAGTTACAACTTCAGGTGTATCAAGTGCAATACCCAGATTAATTGCTTGCTTTCTAAACTCCTCTGTAAAACTCTGAACATCCTGACCTTTGCCTTGCCTTAAATATTTCCAATTCATTAAAGCTTTTTGCTTGTATCCTAAAGGGTAAAATTGTTCCTTTAATGCACAAATAAAATCAAGCCATGAGGAAAAGAGGTTATCCACATTCTTACTGTGTTGCAATTTTCTCTCCCACCAAACGACAGTGATGCTCCTCAGCTGTAGAGAGTCCAGCTGAATCTTTGTCTCATCCTCCACAATGTGTTCAATCGTGCAGTAATCCTGAATCTGTCTAATCCAATTATTAAGATTTTTTGCATTATTTTCACCATTAAACATGGGAAGATCAAATTTAACATCTAATTTAAAGAAAGGTTTCTTAGATGCATCCTTTGAATTTCTACAATTATGGTGGTGAGAGGAAGGAGAACCTTCACTCACATAAGGAGAAGGAGGGGGTTCTTGTCCACCATTCCCTTGTGCTAAACCTTATTCTTCTGGGTTTCTCTCCTCTACTTTTTCTAGCCTTAAAACCAACTGACTGATATTCTCTTCCATTGAATAGAAGGTCTTTAGGAAATTGTGCTCCTCTTCAAGACGAGCTTCATCTTCTGCCATGTTTCTCCTTTGATGTGTACGCCCAGCTTTGCGATCGAAAGTATCTAATTCCCCTTCACCTCTTCGGAGTCTGTCTCTTGTTAGCATACAAACATGCAATTCACATCTAAAAGGACCTGCTCTGATACCACTTGATCATGGGATATTTTTCTTATAGATGTATGAAAAGAATCACATGTAGAAATTGCAGCTTAACATAGAAATCTAATGTTCACACATAAAAGAAGAAGGAACACATAAGGGCATGACAAGAAGACAACAAGACTTGATAATGAAGTTCATCCAACTCAGACTACATCTCTGGGCCCTACTCAATCAATGGGGAGGCCTTCATATATTAAATGGCATGAAAAGAAGAGAATTACAATCACCAGTTACATAAAAAGGTGGCTTATACCTCCATTCTAGACAATGGCTATGAAAAGGAGACCTAAAATGGAGAAATGGATAGCACCAATGCGTCTGTGGCATTGATAGGGGCTGAAAACATATAAGATTCATCCAAATCAGACAAAATACACTATCGGCCCTCCTAAAAGCTCTCCTGCCTTGAACTGCATGCTGAAAATCCTCTCACCCATACAGTGCTGCATGCCTTGGGATTTATAGCACAATGCCACTTAAACATCGGAGTTGTTTTGTTTATAATAGATGTTGTTTAGATGGAAGGGTCAGCGGGCACAACACACCTTAAAAATAGGCCTTTCTGGTTCCAAGCAATAATACACAAAACATTGGAAAACCCCAACCAAAAGCCTTTTACCCAGATTTCAAATAATATGAAATCGAGCTTTATAACATAATCGGGTCCACACTGATCGCAAATCACAAGTCACTTGTTCCATAGTCTTGTTAACTAGAATTGTCGATCGCCGATCACCGATATTGCTAATATCAGCGTATCGCATCACCATATTGCATCAGCATATCACATCGCTACGGTCCCGGGGTCTTGGTCCTTAGGTTTCACCGATCTGATCGTCTCGATGTTGTCGATGCCAATCTAATGATCTGATTTCTAGTCTTATCATCAATATCAATTGCATGTCGCCTGCCTTAAGTCTCAATATCAGCCATCACTTGTCCCCGACTCCGATTTAATCGAAGATTGCTGATCAGGGGTTCCATTATTGCTCCTTAAGTCTTCCCCTTTGACTTCTTCGATTGCAATTTTTCCTTTTAAAAGCTTAAAGCCATTTTTAGGGAAAAAGCCTCATTTTCCATAGGAACAAGGCAACCTTCCTTCTGCCACAACTTCATCGTCCGAACTCAGATTGGAGTGCCATTCACACTATTGGAATTAGGAGGAAAAGCACTTCGATCTGATGTCAGGATACTTGCTTTTCTACCACTTTGAATTTTGATATTTTCCATGCCACTTTGTTTGAAGATCCACCTGGATCACTACTTGATATAATTCCTAAGGGGACAAAGATGGGTGAATCTCTCATTTTGAGACGAAATATAAGGGATGCAATCCACAAAAGATGAAAGATATAAGAGTCAAATCAAGGGTAATGAGATCAAAATTAGTGATGTAATGAGTTAATTATAGCACAAGAGTTGTCAATTTTTGGTAGATTAAAATTCTATAAAAATAACTTTATTGATAAAAGATGAATTATAAAATTTTGAAATTTTGAAATTTTTCATATTGTGACATGGACAATTAGGTGGTAGTTATATGGGGAAGTTAAGTTTGAATGTGGAGGAAGATAGGTTACAAACCAAAGGGCATGACTGATTTCCATCAAAACTAACCTTTAAAACAACTCCCTTTCACTTCGTGGTCCTTCTTTACCTCTCCTCTCCTCTCCTCCTCTGAAATCATTCCCCCCCACCCTCATTTCTTTTTCTTTCCTCTTTTCTACCCCCATTTTTTTATTCTTTCCTTTTCGCTTCCCATCTTTGTAATCTCTATAGCTTCCCATTAGAATCCTATACTTTTACACATTCTACTTTTAATTTCTATAACTTTAATACCATCGCTATGAACTTTATTTGTACTTGTCAATTAAAAAAGAGGATCAAAAATAGACTATCTACATAAATATATGAAAATTATAATTATTTATATATAGTCCATAGGGTCTTGGATAGATGGTGATTGCGTGCTCCGTTAAGGCACTCCTTGATGTGAAGTCACTGGTTCAATTTCCCACCACAATCGGGGTGATATATTGGACATGATGAAGATGTAGTCCCACCAAGCATATATATCATTGTGCTCCTTTTTTTTAATTAACAAGGACTGGCATAGGTATATATATATACATATATATACCTACGCCAGTCCTTGTTAATTAAAAAAGAGGAGCATAGAGAGACTATACATATAATTATATGACAATTACAAAGTATATTTACAAGCAATTTTAACTTGTTAAGAGTGCTAAGAGAACATAAAAAATTGTATATTTTTAGAATTTTCCAATGGTATGAAAATGTGTTTTGAGTTTAAATGAAAAATCTTAAAGAAAGCTGACCAATGAGATATTACAATTCAAGAATGGAATCAGTATGAGGGTGTTATATGATATAAATAGTATAAGGGGAAAATTAGGTATCAATTTACTTCCAAGATATGAAACTCTACAACTAATGCTCAAATTAGGAAATATAAGCAATCAATAGAAATATCGTGGAAAAGAAAACATAATCATGGAGACATAATTGGAATTTGGACACATCACATTTTAAGAAAATACTAGAAAGATGTTGTATTAGAAGAAAGAAATTGTGCAAAATTGGCTAAAAACTCATGAGCCATAACGTGGAACCTAGATATCATATTTGAGAAAACAAGTAGCCAATAAAAGTCTACTGAGGAAGAGAATACACTTTTCAACCTGTGTTTTTCTTTTGGGATAAAAAATATCTCAATAAATTAGAATAAGTCTAGTAGTTTCCTATAGGAGCATAATTAGCATGAGGACTAGAAGTATAATAGATGCCTGGGAAACCTACAATCATGAAGAAGTTAGTGTTATGAATTATGGGTGATGTATATTGGATAATTATGTATTTTCCATCCATATTGACGAAGTTGATATGGATTAGATCATTATATTATTTTCCATCCATCTACTATAAAATAGATAGAGAACATAGAGCGATTGATTACACACAACAAATCACACTTAGATACTTTTGTTGATCAAAAAGGTTACATATATAAGAGACATAAATTACTAACTTCGACACAACTCATACATTGGAAACAACAACTTCTAGATTGATTCCTCTTAACTCCTAATGAAAACTACACATGACATGGAATCATTACTTCCAACACCCTCCCTTAATGCTTACATGGAAAACATTAAAAACACATTACAACAATAAATCAATCTTTATCAAATTTGTCTGATATGGTCATTACTAGCACTCATATCCACTATGAAATATCTCGATTTTTGCACTTTTCTTCACCACTCTTTAAAGCTTCCCACTTGATCCATTTAAGAGATAACTACTTTAAACCATCGTTGACGTGCTTTCCAGAATTGGCGCTTCTCAACCTCCTAGAGCGCAACGGGCCAGTCTCAATACTAAACCATCCTATGGAACTACCACCATTTTTTAATAGATGGCCTCCCTCTATATTCACGAGTTATCTATGATAGCATTATGGGTACATAATGTCTTGAGTAGACAATTCTAGAACCTGCTGTTATAAAATAACATGTTTTGATGCTCCTAGAGCATGATGGGTCACACCGTCTTGACCTTGTTAAGAACTGCATGTGACTAATGCTCCGAAGCATGATGGGTCACATTAGTTTGTTGAATAGTTGGCCTACTATTTGTGGTTCTTCGTCATTTGAATATCACACTACACTTGAACAATAGCACACTACAACTTAATAAAACAACACCATAAAAAATTCCACCAATATTTCTTTTTTTTTAAATAAATATAACAATGCTAAGTTGAATATGGAGCTGGCCAATGAAACATCTTCGGCATTGGCTCATTTATTTAGCTAGCAGCGACTTGATTTGAATGTGATAGCTGAAGTCCACACACTTCATCTTTTCTTAAATCAACACTCCATCAATTTATTATACCCAAATCCTTCAAAAATTGAAAAATCCGTTTATATATATTTAATACATTAAAGGGCTTCACTTTAGAAAAAGGACGAATACTTTCTCCATGTCGAAATAAACTTCCAAACAAAAAACTTTTTCCACTTGAATACTTCCTAAAAAAATTGAAATTATAACTTATTTGTGAATAAGACTCACATCCATATTAATTGAACGAGTCAAACAATTTGAATCAAAAGGCATGTCTTTTAAAACAAAGCTTGAAATCCACCCAATTCATATTGTTGTATTTTGAAAACAAATGTGAAGTATATAATTTTTTTTTTAAATCAACCTTTCATATTCCAATGGTAGCTTTGGCTATCTCCGAGCTTTCACACCACTCCCTATCTTGGTAAAATGAATGAAATGATCCACAACTTTATGCCACAAGGAATCATGGTACACGATCTGGGACTAATCACCACTCTACAAGCATGACCTTGTCCCAATGACAAGCTTCTACTACAGATCTGTCACAACTTCATCGTCCGGACTTAGATTGGAGTGTCATTTGCACCATTGGAATCAAGGCAAAAAACACTTCGATCTAATGTTAGGATACTTGCTTTTCTGCCACTTTGAATTTTCTTATTTTCCATGCCACTTTGTTTGAAGATCCACCTGGATAACTACTTGATATAATTCCTGAGGGGACAGATATGGGTGAATCTCTTGTTTTGAGATGAAATATAGGGGATGCAATCCACAAAAGATGAAATATATAAGAGTCAAATCAAGGGTAATGAGATCAAAATTAGTGATGTAATGAGTTAATTATAGCACAAGAGTTATCAATTTTGGGTAGATTAAAATTTTAGAAAAATAAACTTTATTGATAAAATATGAATTATAAAATTTTGAAATTTTTCATATTGTGACATGGACAATTAGGTGTTGACCTACAGAAGGCTACAACCTTCTCTTTTCTTCCAGGGACCACGTTTCATAAATTTTCAGACTAGATCCATAAATAACATCAATCAAACATAAAATGTATCTGCATCAATCAATCCCCTTTGCACCAACTAAAATTGAATCAAACAATCAATTCTCTGAATGTAATAGGAGTAACCAGACACCAATCTTGAACCCAATATCTGCAGCAATAAACAGAAGTAGCTAAAACATATTTTATGATACGTACACTACTTCAATATGTAGAACCTACGTGCATACGCTTCTGTATTAAGGAAAACCTGCATATACATTGTTTTGAGTTACCTAACCAGCGTGCATACGCGCCTTTGCTATGTCAAACCTGCGTACAGATATATGAAAGATAATTTACCCTTTTCAATTATTCAGACATCAGTTATACTCAAATTATCAGATTTATAGATCAATTCATGTGCCAAATATAACAGATCAAAATCACACAAAGATACTCCTCTTCAAGCCTTGAGATCTTGACCCATCAATTGAACTTATCCATCTTCTAGTGCTTAGGTTCCTCCTTGATTCAGATCTAGCTATGCACCACAACCCAATCACCAGTATTCTAGATATTTCTCTTCATTAGATATTCAATACTTCAGTGAATGTCTTTGCCTAATGATTTCCTTCCTCTTTTATAGTCTTAGGCCTTACTCAATACCATGGTCCAAAACCACTTAGAACCAATACTTAGGGTGCAATACCTGGGTTCAATACTTTGGACGAGATACCATGGTCCAAAACCATAGGTCCAAATACCAAGGACCAAATATCATGGACTAAAAATACGTTTTCCCACATGTACGTGCTTTTCTGTGCATGAAAGTGCGTGCATACGCACATGCAACTTTTGATCGGCAATCCCACGTGTGTACGTAATCTTGTTAAGAGGAACCTACGTATATCTCTTTTTCTTTCATTCTGAGAGCCTGAACTATGATCTGCCATCTGAGTGAGTTGCCATCAAGGACAGCACCTGTGTCATAGAGCCAAACCTGTGTCATAATGCCAACAATCTCCCCCTTTGGACTTGATGGCAACCCCAAGTCAC
>APFE031724595.1:12948-55285 GCA_000404065.3 Pinus taeda
GTTTCTCAATAATAAATAGGCCTTGGAGCCTCATTGTAACACAAGTTCGCAACAGTTCAGAGACATGTAGCCGCACATCTCTTCTCAGAGATAAGCTACCATAGTCCTAGCTGATTTGTTCCCAATTCTGGTTGTAAGCATATTTCGGTATTTTCCATTAATAAAATGAAGTGTTATTTCCGCTGCATCTCTTTATTTATGGTGATCGCATCTCTGTATTTATGGTTATCTCTGTAATCTATTGCGTTCCTATTTAAATCTGGATCAATGCCACATGGGTACAAATTTGCCAGCCCCTAGCTTATCATTTGCTTGATTGTAAAGTAAGACTAGGTCTCCTTCCGAAAAATTGCGGGGTGTAACATTCCAATCATACTGAGCTTTAATCCTTTTGGCATGAGTTTCGAAAGCGAATGCAGCATTACATCGATTCTCATCTAATTGAGCTAAGTATAATAAACGTTTTTCCTCTTCAGAAGTGGCTGGTAATAATTGCACGGCAATTTGTAATGACAGGATTTCGCATTCAATGGGCAATACTGCCTCTAAACCGTAAACTAGTTGAAAGGGAGTAGAACTTGTCGATGTTTTTACTGAGGTTTGGTACGCCCAAAGCGCTGAAAATAACATGTTACGCCAATTCGACCGATGAATCCCAATGATTCATTGGATCATGGTGACTAGAACTTTGTTGACTGCGTCAACCAGACCATTTGCCTGTGGGTAATATGGAGTGGAACTAATGTGACGCAGGCCAAGTTTATCTGTAAGTTTAGTCATCATGATTTTTCGAAAATGACTCCCATGGTCAGTGATAATCGCTTAGGGAACACCAAACCTAGCAATTATATGGTTGAAAATGAAAATCAAAACAATTTTGCCATCTGCCGAAAATGTAGGCATTGCCTCGGACCACTTGGTAAAATAATCTACCGCAAGAATGATATACGCATGCCCCCCGGTCGAGTGAGGGTTACATGTAATAAAATCGATACCCCATTTTGCAAATGGACCAATGGCAATGATAGGGTGGAGAGGAGCAGGAGGAGCGTGCATCTTACGATCAAATATTTGGCAATTGTGGCATTTCTGGACAATAGTAATACAATCTTTGAATAAGGACAGCCAAAAATAGCCAGCGTGCAATACCTTTTGGGCTATGGCATACCCAGACATATGACCGCCACATGCTTCAGAGTGGTATTCATTAAGAACCTTCTTAGCCTCGTCATGAGTAAGACAACGACGAAAAACATAATCCACATCCACGACGATAAAGAGTATCTCCTATAATAGTGTAAGGTTGGGATTGGAATCCTATTTTCCGGCATTGAGATCGTGAAATGTCTGGCTGAAAAGATTGGGTTTGGAGATAGACAATGATATCTCCGTACCATGGATCAACAGTGCTAATAAGGATAAAGGATTCATTTGCAATGGGTTCTTCCGCCACATGTTCAGTATCAGCACGAGGGAAGTCACACATTAATTCCGCAAAAACAAAAGACTTCTTTAACTTGGCCTTCTCAAATGTCAAGTCAAATTCCTGTAGGATGAAAATCCATTTGGAATACTTGCCCCCTAGCAATTTTTTAGTCAAAATGTATTGCATAGGGTTACATTCAGAAATCACAGTGGTTTTGCGTAACAAAATGTAATGACGAAATCGCTGAACAACTTGGACTGCAGCTAAGGCTAGTTTCTCCACATGTGAATATTTTAACTCAGTGGGAGTTAGAGTTTGACTAAGATAATAGATCACATGTTCACTTTCGAATTCATCCTGTTGAACTAAAACCATCCCAATGGTGGAATGGGAAGCGGTGAGGTACAAGAAGTAATCCTGGTTATAGTTGGGAGGATGCAATAATGGCGCATGGGTCAACGCATGTTTAAGTGCATCAAAAGATTTGTCAGCTATCTTGTCCCAAAAGAATGGAGTGTTTTGTTTCAACAACCGGGTGAAACCTTTTGTAATCTCAGTGTAGTTAGGAATGACACGACGTAAAAATTTTGCTTTCCCTTGCAAACTCTAGAGTAGGCGAAGTGTCGAAGGAGGTGGTAACTTGACGAGGCTTCGACCTTCGAAGGATCGACACGAATGCCAGCTTTGGATACAACAAATCCCAGTAACCGACCCGTTTCTATACAAAAAACACACTTGTGCAGATTCAGCCTAATCCGATAATGCCTCATAAAAATTGCTCGTAAGTGAGTGAGATGGTCGGCTCTACGTAAGGAATGAGCTGGTAAATCATCGAGATAAGGCTGCATAGTGTGCTTGATGTCATGAAATGCGTAAGACATTGCCCTTTGAAAAGTGGCTCCAACGTTCTTCAATCAAAAAGGTAACTTGCAATAAGCAAATGTCCCCCATGGACAGATGAATGCCGTTTTTGGTTGATTGGTAGGTAGAATGTTAATTTGATTGTAACCGTAAAACCCATCCATAAAGGAGAAAATTTCACTGCCGGCACAATCATCGATAATTTGATTGATACAGGGTGTGGGATAATTGTCTTTGGGACAAGCACGATTAATATCCCTATAGTCGATGCATATTCTTATCGTCCCTTGTTTCTTAGTAACTGGAACAATATTTGATACCCAATCCGTCAAAGGAATTGGATAAATGAAACCTGCTTTAAGTAACTTCTCAACTTTCGTTTTGATGGTAGCAGCTTTTCGTGGATGTATCTGACACAACTGTTGCTGGATGGGTTTAGCATCTGGGTAGGTTTTGATCTCATGAACAACGATTGAAGGATCAATTCCTAGCATTTCTTCATAGGACCAGGCAAACACGTCGCGAAATTCTTGAAATAGGGCTTTATATGTGTTGACTTCAGTGTCCGTACAAGAAGCATCTATGTGAATGTTTTCAATAATCCTAGGTTTGACTGAAATGTCGATAGGAACTGTTCGAGAAATATTGGCTAAATTTTGTTCAGAATCAGGATGTTTCAATGGATTTTGCGGTTCTTTGACACACTCAATAGTAAATATAGATGAAAAATCATTTTCAAAATGATCAATCTCAGGTAAAAACGAAGAACGATGATGGAGATCTTCCCATGGTAATGCATCAACAGACAATAGTTCCCGAATTTGTTCATCAGTGTGAACAGTTTTCGAAAAGGTTATTGACTCTGAGGTTGAGATCGAAAGTGATTTTCCATGGATGTCATTCACCAGATCAAGGTTGGTTGAACTTGAGTTAGAAAATGACTGTACTGCCTGATAAGAAACTTCAAAGGGACTCAAAGGCATGGCATCGCCAAGAGAGTACACCTCGGAATCGAATGGAACGGTCCAAGGATTGTCAAGAACTATGGATTCTGACGAAATCATATGAATGGTTGTGAAAGGAGATGGTACGTTGGGAGGAGGAAATGAAAAAGTTCTGAGTAAATTAGAATCTTTAACTAATCCTACCCCAACATCCCTATAAGGGATAACGGTTTTACCAAGATGTTGAATACTCTCAGCAGATGATGGGTCGGACGAAAATTAAGTTAACTGATCTATTGTAATGATCTTTCCATTGTGTGGGAACTTAATAAGACGAAAGACCGATGAAACAATATTACTCATGGCATAAGACCAGCTACGACCCAAAAGAAGGTTGTAATCTAGAGGGGCATCAAACACCTCCACATCTAGATTAACAGTTTTTCCTTCAACCCCTATAGGTAAGTCCTGCAAAATTCCATAAGGATGAAAACCTCGGCCATCAAAGGCCTTCAAAATCATCGGGGATTGATTAAGCGTAGGAGAACCAAGGGTTTTCCAACACTGTATCGACATAATACACATGGAAGCTCCCTCATCAATCACAGTCCGAAAACAAGGTCTGTTTTTGACTAACAATGGAATCTGGAAAGCCCTTTGATGAGGTACACGAGGTGTAATATTTTCTAAATCGAAGACTATGAGGTTTGAGTCCTGAAGATCAACAGCTCCCATAGCCGACAATAGCATTGTACGTTGTGCTGGACAAGATTGTAGCACTTCCAAAGCCGACATTGTTGAAGGTGAAACAGCTAAATCTTCAACAATGTTATAGTTATGAGCAACTCTCGCATGTGGATTGAAAGCTGAATTTCGAAGTATAGCCTTAGCGGGCGGTTTGATTACTAAGTCGGGATTTGGTTTCTTGATCTGTAGTGGATCAGAACCAGACGGAGCTGAGGTTGATGGATTGGAATTAGAAGATTCTGCTTGCTTACCACCAAGAGGACTCTTACTTCCATAATCTTGCGGTCATGTCGTAATCCTTACATGTGACATCATCATTATGGGCTCTTCTGAGGCACTAGAGGAAGAAATTATCATCTTACTGCCTTGACTTGGAAAAGGATCCTTCAAAAAAGCAGGTGTTTGCGAACCTTTGATGATTTTCACAACCTCGGAACGATGTGGACAATCTCTTGTAAAGTGTTCCTCATCGCAGACGAGACAAGGATAGCGACGTTTACATTTCTCATCAGTAGATTCAGGTTTATCGGATTTCTCCTTCGAGTTTTTCTTATTCTTATTCTTGCCTTTCTTGTTACCGTTAGATTTTGATTTGGTCATAGATGATTCTACGACATGAACATCAGCAGAAATTTCGGGTGAAGACTCTCCCTTCAGGGAATCTAGTAAAGTTATAATAGGAGAAGAATTTTTGGAGGATTTCTTCTTACTCTTGGTATTAACAGTACCAATCATACCGTCAGTGGCATGAGACCTTGAGGGAGGTGCAACTATTTGATTTTGTTTTGGAAGGTCGTGGATTTTCTCGTGTAACATACTTGATTGCATATAAACTAAGTCACGGTACTAAGCTTGAGCAATTACTTACTCTTCTGTAACTATTCCTGCCTTGGCTACATCTTCAGTTATTTTGGGTAATAATAATTTTACAAACCATTCTGCCAAAATTTTGTCCGGGATAAAAACTTTCACTAAACGACGTTGACGTCGCCATTCATAAATATGGTCTGAAATATATGTGGACGTCGACTGTTCTAATGAAGTTAATAATTCCGTGCCATTGTCATATCTGACTGGCAGCTGAAAATGAGTAAGGAAGGAAGTGGCTAATTGACTAAAATTGTAAAAAGAGCCTCATGGCAACTCAATGTACCACTTGGCTACAAGGCCAATTAAAGTGCGTTGAAAAAGACAAAGATGAATTGAATAATCTATAATGGAATTCGATGCACACCAGAGATGGTAAGTCCTCACATGATTAGATGGATCTTTTCCTGACTTCCCCTCAAACTTTGGTATATCACTGGGCAACTTATTTGGCATTGGCGGCCAAACTGGAAGATAATTAGCGGGATCGTTCGTAAGGCGCGACAAGTCAGGCAAATCCAAAGTTTCTATAAATGGTAAATGATGGTTCAGATCCCAAAAACTTCGGGTCATAAGACCAACCCCAAGAGGAGGATATCCAGGATAACTTGGTATCGGATTTGCATTTGGGATATTATATCCTCCTGGAAAACTAGGATTAATCGGACCATACTGGGGTTGTTGATACGTATACCCAGGGTATGGTTGATAATGATAAGCCGGGTTCTGCATAGCAGGGCCGAATTGGTACTACCCCTGGTACGGTTGATAAGTAAATTGGGGTTGATTTGTGACAATCGTACTAGGCCCAGGTTATCCTACAGGCATGAAAACCAAAGTTTGGATTGTAGGTCCCGACTGGGGTAAAGAGGCCTCAGGAGTTGATACAGGAGTAGTAGAAACTGGAGCCACTGATACTCCAGAAATGGGTGGAGTGGATTGAACAGAAGCCACAACAGTTGCAGCAGACATTTGGGACGGAGTTCGAGGTGAACTAGACCCAGACTGATGAGCTGCCCTAGGTGTAGCAGTTTGAGTAGTAGGCTGGACAGGTTGCTGGGGTGAACCAAAAAAAAAAGACTGTCCAGATTGAGATGACAACTGCACACTGGGTTGCAGAGTCTGTTGATCCCACACCACGTTCACTCCAGGGTATGGACCCATAATAGGTTGAGCATATTGAGGACCAAAACTAGGTTGAGTGTAAGATTGATAATTATACGGTACATTTCTGGGTCCTTGAACAAATGATTGACCTAAAGGTGGTTGAAAACCTTGAGGTTGATATTGACCTTGAGGTTGGTACTGACCTTGATATTGGTACTGACCTTGCAGTTGGTACTGACCTTGGGGTTGGTACTGACCTTGAGGCTGGTATTGACCTTGAGGCACATATTGATACTGAGGTTGACCTTGAGGTACATATTGATATTGGGGTTGACCTTGAGGAAAATACTGTCCCGTAGGGACATATTGTCCTTGAGGTTGCCCCCCAGGTGGTAATGGACTACCTTGAGGTTGCCCCCCAAGTGGTATTTGAGTACTTTGCGGCTGCCCCTCGGATGGTATTGAACTACCTTGAGGTTGCGGATTAGGAGTAGTACCAGACATCATAAGAATTTCTTCGACACTTAACGGTTTAGTTCCGTTATGACCAGGAGATACTGCATATTCGATGGGTTGAGGAGATGCTCCTCAAAACGTACGAGATAAAGACTGATACCCAGGAGGAACAGAAGGACCGCCATGTAAAAAAAATTCTGGCATCTGAGAAAACAAGGATGACTGTCTCAACATATTCAAAGGAGGATAATAACCTTTAGGTGTTGGATGGAAAGGAAAACGAGGTGGTGAAGATGCGAGACCTAGATTTTCTAAGAAATTGGTCAATGAAATATACCAAGCGTCACCTCTAATGGGACTGTAGAAAATGGATTCATGCTCCCTAAGTTCGATAATCAGTTGATTTTCAAGGATGCTTATACCTTCGTTCGGACTCGAAATTACAATTTCTTCAATGGAAATGAGTCCAGAAGGAAGATTCTTGATAATAATATTTTCTACTCTGGGTGAACTAGGACCACTAGAAACAGGAGAAGCAAATCTTGAAGATGGATTAGTAGCAGGTTTAGTCTCAGGTTCAGAGATTTTAGGTTCTTCGGCTAATGAGCTAGTAGGAGTGATATTACCAGTAACCTTGGAAAATGAAATTGGTTCAGAAATATGTTCTGTTGCTTGCACTAGATGATCATGATGTACAATCAACGAAGACTCTCCAGCCTTCGGCGACTCAATCCTACTTTCACTAGGTGTGACAAGGGCTCGCAGCCCTTCAAGTTGACTCGGTGTAAATTCGGGAGGCTGCCCCTGCAGTCGACGGGATTGTCTCAGTAATTCAGTCACGATTAATTATCTAATTACTTCACACGAAAACAAAGAAAATCTCAAGAGAATCACCTAAAGTCTCTAAAGAACCAAACAATTTGAAGCACACGCCTAATAAATCTAGGAGATCAAACCACACACAAATAGTATCTTTCCGGATTGAAAACACTAGTTGGTGATGAAATCCAACGTCTCAGAATTCAATACAGAAATGGCGGTTGGAACAGTTACCCTGACAACCTGCTTAATGAAACAGACTGGCACAAGTCTCTCCACTATAACCGTCTTGAGTGAAGATAAACCCCCAGAGAGTCCAAGTGAGTCTAGTTGATGTCTGCTCTAGGTACAGTGGGATCTTCCCTCCACCGTCACCTAGGAAAGAATCCTAAATATTATGGTCACTAAGGTCACCAACGGAAACAAATATACTTGGGGGAACAATCTACGATCGGATACACACGCAAGTGCAGAGTAACAAGCTCAATCCCCTTGAAGGCTCCTTGACATATTCCAAGGTTTACCAACAAGTGACCCCAGGCTCCTCGACAATGGTCAATCCGAGGTTTACCATTTTTAATACGTAAATATCTTCTATCGTTCCCAATGAGGAAGGATTGATTCCCACAATGGTTCGGATATGATCTCGTGCTTCTCCTTTAAGAGGAGCTTTCCCAGAGCATAGATGTAACAATTGGAATTTCTCCCTACCGCAAGATCGACTACTTGTTTGTTTAAACTATCTTGGAGAGCTAATTACTCCCTACTCTAACATACTAGCCTAAGCTATGTTGGTGAAAAGATCCCTAGAAAATAAAAAGATTGCTAGATTGATTTTAATTAAGTGTTAATTTTATTGTTTGTTGCTTAAGTCAATGGGTGCAGAGATGAAACTTTATGGTATGAAGACTCGACTCCAAAACACTAAAAAATGCACCGAAGATGATAACAATTCCTTTTCCTTTTCAATGAATTTCTAGCTAAGGAAGAGTTGAAAATGAAATGCTTTGAAAATCAAATCTTTCTCTTAACATGCAACTGAAAGGAAACTTTTTTGTCTTTTTCAAAGAACTTTAAAAAACAAGACTACTAATCACGCTCACAGAAAATCCCTTTGCTTTTCAACAACCAACAACTACAAGAATAATCAATTCTTTTAAGAGAGATTTTAATATTTCTAGAAAAACTCTAAAAACTATTGAAAACAAAATTTTCAACAAGCTTCTATAATTTCTATGAAAAACTCAAAACTATGATCTAATCTTGAGATCTAAATGAAAAATGGATTGAAAAGAAACTTGAAATGTTTTTGAGGATGCTTAACTTAGTATTTCAACTAACTAAGGATCAGCTCAAACACCCAATTATGTTTTAATAAAAAAAATGAAATTCGAAACTTTCAATCAAGTTTAATCAAAGTTTTGCAAAAGATACAAATGGGATCTAGCTCTCTTCACGGATAGATTTCATAAGCTAGTCAAACTCATCAAGAAAACAGAGAGACCAGGCTGATCTAAGGGTCTAAGGCTTCAAATCTCTAAGCTACTACGGAGACCAAGCAAAAATCAATCCAACAGGAAAAACTTCTTAGAAAATCGCTTCAAACAAGAATTCCAATGAAAACTAACTCACAAGGAACTTTTGTCAAGACAAGTGCAGGTTTGGGCATATACTAACAACTATGGACAAAAACTAAACCTAACTTGGTAGATGGATCTTAGGTTTTTCAAACTTTTGATAGGGTTCGCAGGCCCCCAATAGAACCAGGTGCAGTGCCGCTCTATGTTACACTGTAACAGTCTGGAGAGGTCCACACTGTAACTAACTCAGAGGGTGCGGTCCTCTTCCAAAATTTCAAAAAATAAAAATCCAACCAGGATCTAACCAGTACCCAAACTCACACACATCAAGGAAAAATCAGAAACCAAAACTTAAGTTTCTCAAGTCAAAGCAAAGACAAATCAAAAACCAAACCAAACCAGTCCCCAGCAGAGTCACCAATTTGTTGGCCGGATAAATCGTTCTTGCGGACAAGACCGATCTCCCTAGTATCGAATGATATCTAGCAATAAAGAGCACAAGAAAATATACTTTTCTCTAAACATGTTTCAATTCATCAATGAACACTAAGAGGTGTAACAGACCCTACCTTGGTCCACCACTTGTTTGTAGCAGTTTTATCCCAACAGCTTCAAGTAGTTCCCTTTTAATAACCTGCATACACAAACAAACACACATTAAAGCATACCTGCATATAACAAAACATGTTCTTTATGAATATCAAGGAGCTCATAAAATGGACCATTAGAGATAGTTCATTGAGAAAAACAAACTTGCTTGTATTAACTCTATGAATAAAAGAACCTTACAACCTTTGCCTTGATGTTGCACAAGTTCTTTCCAGGGTCCAATAGGAGTCTCCTCTACTTTGACAAGCCTCACTCACTTCCCAAATGACATGAAAGGTATGTGATCTCTCCTCTCACAAGCTCAAAAAGGAAGCCTAGTTTTCAGCAGCATTTACCCTCAAGAATCTTTAGCTTTCAACCTTCCCTACAACCAGCCCAATGCATGAATTTATAGTGCAAATGGAGGAAGTTGCAGGTCCACCATTGAAGGGATAAGTTCCTCCTTCAATGGGATAAGCACCTCATATCATGGAGTTAGCTCCCTTAGTTATGGAATGGATGAACCAAGGTGGAGCGGACTTGCTAGCATAATATTCCTTCTAGAAGTGTCTAGAAGTGACCCAAGATGATTTTTTAAGAATGAACTCACGTCTTTTTAACTTTTACAGGGGTTCGGACCCATTACTCAATAGACAGAGTGGTCAGGTTTGCAGGAAACATGACCATTGGGTGCGGCACCACAGGCAATGCTATGAGAAAGTGCAAAACCAGGATTTGAGATATTTTTAAGGTCTTTCTCCCATTTTCAAGGCTTGACATGAAGAGATGAGGCTTAAGACTTGCAAAGGAGGTATGTATGAGTGTTGATGGACTCACACAAACTGTAGAATGTCATGGTGACAATTTTTTGTGTAACAAAGAGCTCTCTGCACACTCCGTTGCTACCTGACGATACAATGTTTGAAGGAGCACACTTGGGACAAGTGCCGAGTCTAAAGTTTGAAGACTGGGATCTCACGAACCACAAAAAGTTCCCACACTTGGCAACTTCATAGCTCATGAAGCCAAAGAAAAACACTACGATGGGAGTCATAGAGTTGGAGCCACACAAGTGGTTACGCGAAGTAGAGAAAGCAGGGTCGTTGAACCTGCTTTGGGTGCCACATTACCAACGCACCCCAGTAACTATATTTGTAATCAGGAAGCTACTTTTGCTGGTGCATGATGGGTGTCTATGGCTAGAGGATCCCATCCCCATCACGGACCACCTGATTCATATAAATACCCAACTCCCTTGCAAGGGGAAGGACCCAACAGATATTTTAGAGGGTAAGAGCACCGACTTGGCCATCGTAGAGGCCATGAAGGCAAAATTCAAGCTGGAGAAGAACAAGAAATGGTATGCAATCTCCTATATCAACAATAAGGCATTCAAAGTTGTGACCAAGATATTGGTTGGAAAGGTTATGTGGAAGTACCACACGGATGCGATACCCGCGTCGGTGTTAGCACTTGCCGTGTAGTGTGCAGAGGGTGTACAGTTTAAATGGTCAGAGTACTTGTGCAAGGAGTTCTTGGAGAATTTCCACGAGGCATAGGAATAGGGGAATACCTTCCACTATGCATGGCTTCTTCTGTCCATAGTGTTAGTAGCTTGGGAGTTGCCTGAGGACATCTAGTTCCCCACAATTGCGTGAGATCTTTTGGAGGTAGCGAAGTACGCTTCACTGTGGGCCACCAAATATGTGCAAAGGATTCGAGACAGTAAGATATTATGGGTGTTCATGGAGATGAACATTAGAATAGGGATTAACCGTAAGTCGTGGTTATCGCCCACTATCTATAATAGCCTACAGAGCTTCACGGAGTTCAAGGTGGACTGCCATCACATGTACATCAGGACATGCAACGACCTCGTGAAGAAGTGGAATGAACCACCATACCTGACCAAGAATGATATTATATTCACCATGCTTGAGTCATGGCCATCGGAGTGGTGTGCTCTAGCCATCTCCGCAATGGAAACAAAAAAGTCTGCTACACAACTGAAGAAGGAGGAAGCAAAAATGCAGATGGCGCAGTTGGCAGAGAAGAGAAGAAAAGAGGCAACAGAGAAGGAGCATGAGGGCTATAAGTTGCCCTCTCCTAAGGAAGAGCCTAAGATAGAGGAAGCTGGCGTGGACCCAGAAACAATAGCTACACCATTGAAGCACCAATGCCCAAGAGATCAGGTGGAGCCATGAAAGAAGTTGAAAGCTTCTATGACTTCTTTCAACCTGATCACCCTCATCGAAGGAGATATCCATGATATAGGGGAGACAATGCATGATGTCACCACGGAGGCCCTCCAGTAGCTCACTGAGGAGAATTAGATTGTGTTGGGGGCCCTCCAGGTAGAGGTACAAGAGTTCTAGGTGCGCACTCCTTAGGATGGTACTCTCTCGACCATCCTTGTAGTAGGAATGGCTGCGATTGAGGAAATGTTGCGCACCTGCATGACCAACATCATAGTGCTACCAGAGGAGCCACTAGTTACAAAACATGAGGCCGACAGGCCTATGGTTAGTGCTTTGAAGGAATTAGGGATCAACATGGTTGTGCTCCCTTGGGAGACACTCTATGTCCTATAGGATAGAGTGACTACAGAACTGCGAGCTAGGGAGGGCCACGCACTACAAGTGTTTAGTGAGCAGAAAATTAATATGGAAAAACTAAGCCTACAACGTGATGAATTAGTGGCATAGAATCAGCAGATAGTGCAAGTGGTTGAGGAGGCCTGCTAGATGGTCCTTGAGTTGGCCATCCCAGTGGAGCCACCAGTAGGGGCGTGCATCTAGAGGTTAGCATCAGGGGTGTGGGAGGCGTGAGAAGAGATGGCTAGGGTTTAGCTAGAGCTCAACCTTCAGATAATAGATTTGCGGTTGAAGGTGCAACCTTCAACTCCTCCTGAGGTAAGGGAACAATGCAACAGCACCATTACATATCGTATGGAGGAGATCGGCGGTGCAGTAAAGGACTGCACCAAAATGTTGGAAGAGTCATTTGAGGTCCTCACCACTCTAAAGGAGGACCTGAACATACAATGCTTAGAAATAGAGGTGCATGAGATGAAGGAACATTGTGATGATATAAAATGGACCATGCAGATGGTGATCCTTACACAAAGGCTCACACGGATGCAACAGGCCAAAGTGCTTAAGGAGTAGGTAGATGCAACATGACATAAAGGAGTGGTTTTGTAGGCATGTGTCCAGCCTTGGATCAAGGAGGCATTTTTCATTACAACCTTGATTGAAGCCAATCTCACCCAGATGCAAGGAACACCAGAACAGATACAAGGAAGCAGTTCAGATACAACGGTCTTTTAACAACGCCTGCAAGAGATACAACAGGAAGGTTCTCAGTTCGCTACAAATCTTGCAGCAGTTCAAACAGAGTTGGGAGGTCTCCACGTGAATATATCCACACTAACAAAGTGACTCGAGGGCGAGTCATGATTTTTGCGTTGGGGGCTTTTTGGGCACGGGATCCCCCAAGGGAAGTTTTGGGGCTTAAAGCCCAGATTTTGACCAAATCTGATGTAAAGACTACGCGTTTTATGGGTGCGAAGTGCAAAGATTGTAAATGATTCATAGGGTTGTCCACCCTCATTTTTGTAATGTAATGTTGACTTTATAAATCTACCATGGTCCGCGGACCGTGGGATTGTATAAACAGAGCGAGGTTCTAAGTTGTAAATGAATGATAGTCATGAATGAAGGATGAAGAATTGAGTCTTATCTAAGTATCGAGTCGAGTCTTTGGGTCGTAGAGTAGGAGAAGGCTCTATAGCTGAGTGTGTAGAGGCCTAGTAGTCTGCAACTGAGTGCATGGACCCCTATAGCTCAGTGCGCAAGGCGATTCAAGTCTGTAACCTTTGGAGAAGTGATAAAGAGAAGTTTTACATCATTTCTGTGTATCTTTTTCCTGTTTTGTGCATTGAATGTATCAGATATAAATTGAATTTCTATTGTCTATATGATGGGCGAACTTATATGAATGTGTTTATAAAGTGAATATAAGATAAAGTATATGTTTATGCAAAGATAGCTAACTATTATAAGAAGATAAGTAAGATCTGCGGTATAGCTTGGGGAAGTAGTGCAGATCACTACTAGGGTAGCGCGAAGTCATCACAGCCCCTAGTGACGGTTGTGCGAAGGTGATTATAATAGATCACGAAGGACTCGCAGGTCAGGATAGTGTGCAAGGCGACCTACGCGAAGGTATTCACAGTTGGACTAAACCAACCCCTCAGACATCTCAAGGGTGCTAAAACTTGGTTCCAGAATTCCCCCATACTACTTTGGGTGAGACCTCAGTTTGAACTCTACGAGTTATTTCCGAAAGGGCCAGTAGTATAGGGATTTGTTTGGCAAATTAACTCCAAACTTGGGTTTGGCCCCCACAAGGCAACACTTTGCGTGCCAACTAGGACTACTAGTTCCTTCTCAGGATGTCCACCTTCTTCCTTCCTTAGCTGTCTCCACTCCTCGGATGTCCTTGTTCTTTTCTCACTCGGTTGTATTTGTTACTTCCCGCCGCCCCTCCACAACTGCCAATCTTCTGTGAGTTCTTTTATTTCTCCCAACTGTTATTGTCGCAACTCTCTAATGGCCATTTTCACCACCTGTCGCCAAACTTTTGAATTCTCTCCAAAATTTCTTAATTCCTCCAAAAATGAAAGTCACAATAGGCCTTGACCATAGTCCATTGAATTGTCCCCGAGTCAATCTTTCTTCGACACCATTGGTGTTGCTAACGCTTCTACTCTTGGTGCTTCTGATAATACTTCTGCTAGTGCTACTGTTGATGCTTATGTTGGTTCTTCCTCTTGGCTACAATATTTAAATGAGAGCGCCAATTCAGGGAAAAAGACGATGGCCAGCTGGCGGAAGTGGGTGTACTCATTGAGTGTTGCTTACAAGATTTATGTGATTGCAGTAGCCTATAAGAGGAACACAAATGTTGCATTGGGATGCGGGTTGGGCTGGCTGCCTCATCAAAAAATAGGTCCACTATGTACCGATGTCAACACCTAACCGCTACAATGTATCTAGGTGTGTTTGAGCAGGGGGTCGGAGGTCTCGAAGTATTTTCTTTGTCTTGGTCGACTTATCTTCTATATGCTGAATGTGGGCTTCCAGAGCATCTATCTCTAGCCTGATCATCTTCCGTTGGTATTTGTATTTAGGGTTTCTTGGAATTGTTGAGGAGATGATTGACCTGGATGTGGATGGGGTAAAATGGTTGGTTCTTCTTTGAAATACATCCTAACTAGTCTTGAAATTATTGCAGGAGAGTGCAAGCCTCATTCACATCATTGACAATGGAGTATTTTAGGGTGGCTATGTCGGTTATCTTTTGATCTATTTCATTTGCATATGTCATGGAAGGGTCAGGGAGTTCACTTGTTGTTGCAACAAATGTTTTCTTGAGTTCTTTGTTGGTAGATATTAAATCATAGAACGTGGCTTGAATATGGTCGCAACATTCAACCAATGTGCAAGTTGAAAAGTCTTCTGGGGCATTGGTCACAACATTAGAAATTGAAGGCCACAATACCTAGAATTTTGTAGTGATATGCTCTAGCTTCCCTTGAAGTTGTTGCTTATCATGGAAAATATGATAACATTCTGCTGTAAGTGCAAAAATTTGTTGTTGTTGTTGTTGTTCATGCTCGACATTTAAATCATTGTGCAACGATGCAACTCTTTGTGTGACGAGTTGAATAAAATTAAATAATTAGGCTGAGGACCAGCCCTAGAGATCATCCTGGTACATAGTGGAGGGATCCAAGAACCATCTACAAGGGATTCCCATTGGTGACAAACTTTTTTATGTGTCCATAGGGAGATCTAACTTGTTGTGACAGTTCAACCAATGGAGGAGTGGTTTGTATGGAAACAGGGAGTGGTGGGATTGAAGGAAAAATGAAGTGGTAGTGATATGGGGTTTATAGTGGTGGTGAGTGGCTGGGTAATTATTGGTTTCATACTTAGTAGTGGACCTGACTCTAGCAATAAATACACCATGGAAGCGGTGACGACTTCTCCTCTAGAGGTTGTTGTGATGGACTAGACAACAGAGTCAGCCTCCATGTCCATCCTCATTCCCAATAGTGTCCTAGAGGGTATTATGTCTGAAATGGTGGTAAATGTGTATGTTGTATGCAGCGATGGGTTGCACAAACTAGGTGATGCAACTAAAGTGAAGGGTGGAATTTCCTCAATGTAGGGCGAGGTGGCATGGGATTGTGGTTCTTCAATGTTGAGATCTACAGTGTGACTAACAAGGGTTTATTACTACTTTTTGGCCCCAACAAGAGGTTTGGTAGTTTTTGATCCATGGGGTTTTGGGATGGTAGGGATAGATTATGAATCAAGTCCTACTACTAGTAGTGTAGCAACTAGAGGAGAAGTAGTCAAAGGATCCTGCTCTCTTGGACCTTGAAGCTCAACAAAGATTGAAATTTAACCTATTGAGACCCCAATGTTGATGATGATTTCCTTCAAGGAGCTCATTTGTTTCTTTAGTTGTTTGATGACTGATTGTAGCTCTTTATTTCTGGAATCTGCAACCATTTCTCCCAGTAGTGGCTGGGGTACCATCCCATCAAAGAAATAGATGTGTTTGGCTTCTTGAATCTCCCCTGCAATTCCTCTCCATGAACCGACCTCTATGTGGAAAGAATTAATAATCAACATAAAAATTTTGGGTCACATCTAGAAGGTCTCGGGGTGAACATAGTATGACCTCACCCAAGTGCTCCCATGACTAACACCAAACCAAATCTTTGACGACTATTCATCAAGTAGGGACCTCATAACCCTTTCCACAACCTTGATGACTTCCATCATTTTCTTGTACCAATGGCTGAAAGAAGACTCATTTATTTCCTTGCTTCTTGGGTCCCACAAAGTTCTTCAGGGCATGTACTTGAGGGCCAAACGTTGGTCTTCCGTGATGGAAGCTAGCTGTCGACCCTCTGGTGGGAACCATTTCCACATCGCCAGAGAAAAAACAAGGTTTCCATAAATGAAATGAGTCAATCACTTGTAGACATATTCACAGGCTTCAAACAATTTATGGAGAAGGAAAGTACACCAATTCAATTGAGCGCCTTCTACACAACGCTCTACAATCAAATTTGTATCTAGAGTGCACTCATTCTTGGAAAAATGACACATCAACTTCCCCACAATAATGTAGCATGTGAACTTTATTTCTGGGGTGTCGATAAGATCTACTTGTGCTCCCTTTCTTGCTCTCTTTGTATCATACTTGTTGTAGTAATCATCATTTCCTGTCTTGTTTTCTATTTTGGAAGTTATATGAAATGTAGTTAAAACCATGTCTCCACCTACCGATAAAACAGTGAGTCTCTAAATGTCCACTACATCAATTGGGCATTCTTTATCAAGCCAGAGTGATCCTACATGCATTATTCTAACCAATAAATTTGTGCACTGCATTGTTGCCATTGTCGTCCCAAACATAGGTAGACTTCTCAAATTGAGTAAGTTGGACCGTTGGATTCCTCTTAAGTTAGTTTTGACTTTGATTGTTACACTCCCATCCTCCTTCATGAATGTTTCAGTGTAGACTTCATGTTTCAAGGCCAGAAACTAGAAGGATTCTGAGAGATCATTGTCAAACAATAGTCTTCGTCATCTTGAAGTGGCACAGATAGACACAAAATACAGGGGGCTAGTATCTAATCTTGGAAAAAAATAACATAGAAGAAGACTGTAGACTAAGTGACTCTACCACCTTGGCTTCAAACTTTGAAGAATTCAACATTGGTATGTAGATTAGGTAAACTAGCTCAACATGACATTTCTGACGAGACATTCTAACAAATTACTACAATAACTTTCCTTATGCATACTCAATCGTGTTAATCCTATGATCGGCTGAGCTGGACCTGACTTGGATGATGCAGTACTGAAAAAGGAAAGGTGGAGTTGAAGGGTAATTATGTTATCGTGATGGAAGAAACTTAGGAATTGATTATTTCTATAATGGGAAATATTTAATGAAAATTCAGGCTAACACCAAAATTATTGTCTAATTATTACGGAAATGACTCTTAACACGTGTTATTCCCCCCTACCACAATCAGTTGCAGTGTGGTGGTAGTGCATCCAAAACCGGAAGTGACATGTTGAAATTTTTATTTTGAAATGTAAAGAATTGACTGACTAGAAAAATAAAAAAATTGACGCGACTAATGATGACCCAACTAAATGACTCCTACTTACTCCTACCTATGGTCTCCCTTCAGAGATCCAATCAATTCTGAGTAACATTATTGGATTTGTGGAAGGGTTTTAGGTATGTACCGTTCACCCAAACTAGTAGCAATAACCCATCTAGTTGTGTGAGTTTAACAACTCCTGACTCCTTTACTTCCGCAACAAAAAAAACCATAACAAATTCATATGCAACTTTCTATGAAACTTCAAGAATTTTCTATTGTATAGCATAACATGTTCTCATACTATTAATGATTTCCTCTTAATATGCATTTCATGCGATGCCTGTGCCTTTTCTTTTTATTCATTTGTTGGAAAGTTGCCACAAACCTAACCTCTTCGAGCTTCAAAAGTCATATAGTGTCTTCTGAATTGATTCATCTATCATACGTGTGGCTTGAGTTATGGAAAGTTTGGGAATAGAAAATTTAGCTGCTACCATAGCCTTCCATCCATACACAATATGGAAATTTTTATGCTTGTGTAAATGCTTAACAATTGTGTGGTATTCCTAAAGAGTTACTCACACTTTCTCATCCTAATCATCCTGGTTGGCAGAGAATATCTTAGTCAAACCCTTTTTAAATATATGTTTGAAGGAATATATGATACCATTAGCCTGAGGGTGATATGAGTTTCTCCTATGGTGTTGTGTCATGAAGTTTTGAAGTAAGGAGGTAACTATTTCATTTATGAAGTGGGTCCCTTGATCACTTCTGAGACTCTTGGGGCACACAAATATAGATATGATGTTCTCAAATATGAATCTAGTGGTAGTATCTATAGTACAATCCTTAATCGGTGTTGCCTCTTCCCATCTAATGAGGTACTTTATTGTGGTGATTATATACCTGGAATTAGAGTGATGCGCCAACAGATATAGATTGCCCATTTATCAAATATTTTCAATGTACATACTAGTTGAATTGTAGTTCATAATGGTGTGATGGCATCCCAACCCCTTGGAAAATATCACAGCCTCTGGCATATTCTTTCGCATCTTTGAAAATCGTCGGCTACAATAGTCTTACCTGCAATACTTTCCTTGTTGTAGCCTTTCCTCCAACATATCCACCCGCAACTCCTGAATGAGATTCCCATAGTACATTTTGTCTCTCATGGTGAAGGAAACATCTGCACAACACCTGATCAAGGCCCAATTTATACAGTTTCCTCAAAATCAATTGATATTCAACAACTCAGATGACCATATATCTCTGTTGTGTTGTTGTTCATTCCTTCGGACATTTACATGTAGATAAAAAGTCTTCAATGTATTCCAAGTAATCTAGTACTACTTCAATACGAAATAGATAAACGTCTCATTGCTGATAATCCATGGATCGTCCACTTTATCCTTATTCTAGTGTTGAGAGGTGATCAGGTCCCACATTCAATCGACTAGGCTTAACGATTACTTCAAATGTGAATTCCTGTAACAACAATAACCACCTACAAATTCTTCCTTCAATTATAGGCTTGTTGACTAAATTTTCCAAAGTGGAATGGTTAGTGAAAAACTCGAACGAGCCTCCCAACAAATAGTGTCTGAATTTTTGAAGTGAATATACCATCGCCAATGCATCCAACTCAGTTGTAGTATAGTTCTTTTATGCTATGGATAGTTTTCTGTTGGAAAAATAAATTGGGTGGTCGAGGCTTCCTTCCCCCCGCTGAGCCATAAAAACACCTAGAGCAATGCTTGATGCATCAATGTGGACATGGAACTATTTATTCTAGTTGTGGTAGACTAGGATCGACACACTTACTATTTTTTCTTTCATTATGTTGAGTGCAGCCTCACATTCTTCTAACAACATGAATCATTCAGCCTTCCTCAACAACTTATCCATAGGTGTAGTAATCTAGGCATAGTTACGGATAAAGCTCCTATAGTACCCGGTATGTCCCAAGGTGGATATGAGCCTTTTTACACTTGTGTTTTGGTTTGTATTCACGATCACTGAAACCTTAGAAGGATCTACACATACTCTTTATTTGCACACTATGTTGCCCAAAAGCATGCCAAAAGGGACTGCAAATATGTACTTTTTCAAATTTAATGAGATCTATAGTTGTATACATTGATAAAACATGTTTCTGACTAGACTAAAGTGTTTCTTTAGCAAAATATAGATCGTCCAGTCATCCATATAGACTTCTAGGAACCAGTGGATGTAATCTCTAAAGGCGGAAATCAAAATTATTGTGAACACTGCAAGTGTATTCTTGTGTCCGAAAGGCATAATATGATATGCATAGGATCCCCATTTCATGATAAATGTAGTTTTATTCTTATCCCCCTTGGTGATCATGATTTGGTGATAACTAGAGCATCCACCTGTAAATGAGTAGGCTTCATTCCCCACTACATTATCTACTTCATCACTGAATGGTGTAGGAAAAGGATCATGCACACAAGCATTGTTAATATTGTGGTAGTCCACAAAGACACTTATCTCTGTAACATATTTCTTGTTTTGTATCATAATCAAACTTACCCACTCTACCTTGTCCACCAGAAATATAAGCCCTGCTACTAGAATCTTTTCTATCTCTTTTTTCACTTTTTCCTTAACCGTTAGGTTCAGTCTATATGGTCGATGATTTTCCAGCTTTTCATCTAGTCTTAGCATGAGTTTATTCTCCCCTATATCTCCCTTGATCCCCTTCAGTTCCATGATGGTCGAAGGGAACAAGCCTTCATATTCTCTCAGCAGGTCTAAAATCTCCTTTGTAGTCCATTCACCTAATAATCTCCAATTGAGGCTAATTTTGGTTTTCCATCATTCCCGGTGTTATGTTTCCGCAAGTTCCATGGGAGTAAGTGTGGAACATTGGTTATAGGTCATCCTTGATGTCACTTTCCGCATCAGTTTTGTGGAATGAAATATTCCCAATTCCTCTAAATCATCCTCATTTGGTTCTATGTCCATCTTCCCATAGGCTTTCGCTTCATGATATCCAGACTCATAGGTATGCTCTAAACTATTATGATCTATGCACATGTCCATTAGCTGACCCATTGTGAGAAAAATCCTCTTCACAACCTGCAATTCCTCAGTCAGCCTCTTGTCATTGTTTGAGAAAGAAAACCCGCTAACAAACTAGTCAGCAAAACTATCCTAACATCCAACCCATCTCCTTATTTCTTCTCTCACATACCAAGATTTTGAAAATGTTCCTAGGGTGTGTATAAAACCATGAACCTACAACTCCTTTGGAACTACTTACTGATTCCATATGTCCTTAAAATTTTGCAAATGTTGTCGAGCATCAGAGTCCACCCTTTATTTGATGAAATTTTGAGGGTACTTCCCCGCTTTTCTGAATCTTACTTCCATTTCCATTTTGATCTTCTCCCATTCTTGGAAGTAGTTACGATGAACTCCCCACTACCTTATGGGTGTCACTTGTAATGCAACATTTAGTATAGGTACTTTGTGTTCTTCAATAACATTTGCATGAATCATGTTGATAAACAAATTTAATGAATATATAGAATTAAATATAGGGAAGTCTTGTACCTTAGTTCCAATCCAATTGATCCAATAGATTGTGGTGCAATGACTAGTGCTGATTTCATTTCCACCCTGTTTCCAATCATTTCAAGTGACTTATGATCTAACCTCTGAACTTTGAATGATCCGCCAGTTGATAGACCCTTCAACCATTGTGTTGATGTAGTCCTACCTTCTTCTTGATGTTAATCTATATAGTTGATCTAACAATCCTGACTCTTCCCTATCAACTGTTGGTTCTATGAATCTAAGTCCTTGATATGGGTCTAGAGATTCAATCACCTTAACCCATTCTACCTTAAAAGTCCTTAGTTCCTTCTTCAAGTCGATTATGGCATAGTTCTCAAAGGCCCAGTCTATCCTGAGCAACACTGTGTAGGGGTTCTTCTCCCCCATGATGTCTATTAATCCAAAGTCTGCATGGATCTTCACCGCTGATACATCCACTTCCTCATATTCTAGTCACCCAATTGGAAAGATACAATACTATTGATGGTGCTAGACACACCAAAATTTAGGGGATCACCTCAGTATGAAGTCACAATTAGACCTCACACCATTTGGTGTGGGATTCCCATCTAGTATGATGGTCCGATTTCCATTTTCTTAAGGATTTGCCTCAACTCTTGCTTGTCAGCACAAGAAAGTGGTCTTATTTGTATTCGAGAAGTGAGGTTTGTGTTCCTGGTAAGTGTAAGTTTCTCTTGTGCCAATGGTTCTTTCACTGTAGAGGGAGAGGGTGGGAGTGAGCCCCAAGTTGGTTAGGATGAAGTCCCAACTCGACTAGGAACACACAACACAATAGGACATGCATAGTTTCCAGAGGAGAAATCGACACGAATGTGGCAGTCACAACACAAAAGGTAAGATAACACGTACAACACTTAATGGATGAGTCTGAAGGAGTGCAACATTTGTTAAGCAAGTTTCATGTGAAAGTTATGTCTGGTGTCCGGGAGAGTAGTCTACAAGGGTGAGACAACATTAACAATATACAAAAAACACTTTCATTAATATATTATGTATTACAATAGGTGAAATAGTTCAGATGTAGAACATAGGTTAAAGCAACATGCATCACAAGTGTTAAATATTAGTCTTACAAAAACTACAATACTTGTGTGAAAACATGCAAGCTTCTGAATTAAGCGAAATTTCTAAGACACGTCGTTACACCATACATCACTAACCCTGAGTGTGGGGAGTTGGAGCCACTACTTACTCCTCAAAGAAAATATTACAGACTCTCTTGGCTATGTGGGAGGAGCTAAGGTGAAAAAGTCCTTTGCATGTACAAATGAGGGGGTATTTATAGCCAAGGGTGAAACTAACCCTTGCGGTTGTTCGACTACCCTCATGACTGTTTGAATTCCATGAGTACAAAAAGTGGGTCTCTTAGATTTCCACGTTACATCACATTGATTTACAACATAGCCCATAGTAGAGATGTGAGCGACATGACTCGACATGACAGTGCTGGTACATTCGTGCTGCTGCTGGAGTGCATGTCGAGCTACAGTGCTATTGGGTGATGTATATCTTCATGTTGTATCACAAATTCACCTCTGCATTGAGAAGTATGCAAAGTCTTTGATGGTATTTGGTTTTCTTGATGAAGCTTTGGCATGTTGTTCCTTACTTGCATGTTGGGGAGGCTTGACATGCTCATCTATTTGCGAAAATGCATGTTATTCAGTTCATCTGTCGGTGAGCACATATTGCATGTTTTCTCATTCGTTCATCCACAAACACATCTTTTCATGATCATCCATTCGTGAGCACCTCTCTTCGCATGCATCATTTGTTCATTTGTTGGTGAACTTGTCCTTCCACACGTGCTCCCTTCATTTATCTCTTTCATTGTCCCACCATGTTTGTTAGTGTATATGTACCTACAGTCAGTCATGACGAGATGACATCAAATCTAAAACCTTCTAGTCTACCATGACACATGATTATTTCAAATGCAAGTGACCGAGAGAGGTAGCAAGGTTCTGAAGCGGGATGATGGCTCCAGTCACTAATGGTGAAAATGGCACAAGAGTCACTAGGTCATGGAGATGGGTAATCCAAGTCGACAGTGACTGTATCCGAGTCCTGCCTTGGTTGGAAGGAAAAAATGCGCAATTTCTAGTAGGGACAGTCTGGGCTATAGGAAGACAAGGTAGGTAGGATCTATGCAATTTCTAGAACGAATAGGTAGCAGGGGCTGAAAGGCCAAATTTTCACACTTTTATGGAGGAATAGGATGGGCTGCAAGGAGGGTCAGCAGGCAGAGATTGTGCAGTTTTTGGGATGAAATTCCAGGGATCGTGGGAGCCAAAACTGTGCAATTCCTAAAGGGAACTGGCAGTTGGCTGTTGGGTCACTGGTAGACAAAACTGTGCAATTCCAAGAGGGAACCAACAATTGGCTGCTTGGTCACTGGTAGTAGAAATGACACAATTCTTAGGAGGAACTAGTAGTCTATTGGTAGGAGATGCTGGCGAGGGAAACTTCACTGAGGCTAGGAGTTCGGCCTGCTGATCATCTCTATGCAATTTCTGAGTTGAGCGGACTACTAGTCAGTAGAAGGCCTACTCATGAAGACTACATGATTTTTTGGATGAGCAATTGGTCAATTGTTGGGATGATTGACTGGGAAAACTACACAATTTTGGAGGGAGATAGGGATGGGCACTCGGTGTCTGTCCTGCCTGTCTACACAATTTCCTCAATTAGCTGACAAGGCAAGGTTAGCATTCTCTGCACAATTTTGGAGGGGATTCAGTCCCGGGGTGGCTGTCAGGTTTGACTGTTCAGGTGGCTAGCATGAGATCTGGTTGAATTACTTGCAATCAACACAACGTGGAAAGACTTGCTTAATGTTTCTATGCTGTTTTGGGCAACAATTGATCGAGTTGATGACGAGGTGATGATTTGGTTTTAAGAGGGGATTTCGGTCATCATAACTTTAGTGAAATGGCTAAGTGTGTGAACTGTCAAAAGATGCATAGGTAATCATGCAAACACACACTCACATGACTCGACGACGAGATGACTCAAACCATCCAGACACACATATTCAACATGACTAAACAACGATACAAGTGACAAGCGTGACACTCGTGATTGATCATTGATCGACCGTGACGGCGCTTGTGCGATAGTGAATGTGACTCCATGTGTGAGTGTGACAGATTCCTTCATAACGAACAAAACAATCACACATGAAGCAAAGAATTCAAGCATAGCCATAACATGGTCACAATCATGACTTAGACACCAACATGTAGAACTTGAATGAAATGCATAAGAAAGGTGGATGTAAAGACTTACACTGGCTTATCGAGTGAACCTAGGGGTGTGTCATCATCAAGTGAAACTATCAAGGGAGGCTCCAAAATTGGGTGCAAACCAAAATTTTGGAGGGTGGTTATAGTTGCTAAAAAAAATACTAATTGACCATCCACAGGTGGATTGTGAAAATATCAATTGAGGTTTTCCTAGGGCTTCCCATGTTTTCCTTGGAAAAATGTTGACATCAGAGCCTAGATCCAACATAGTGTCCTTAATATGGAACCCCACAATTTGAGCATCAATCCAAAACTCACTTCCCATTATCTTCTTGTTCCATCATACCCTCCTAGAGTGTCTTTCGATTAGGTTAGTAGAGATGACTCCTCACTCAACCACCTCTTTTGGGTTAGTCACTTTTATACTTTTCCGCAACTGCCCCAACAACTAGTTCTCATTCACGATTTGTAGAAATAATATAAACCATTCTTCAATGGGTTAGACTGTGGACCGTTGTAGGTTTGGACTCTTAGATTTAAGATATTCTGGCTACTCGTTTTGTGACCCTCCAATTCGTATTATATTTTTGAAGACTTTTGTGGCTTAATTTTAATACTTCTTCTGTTGTTCAGGGTCATATGAGTGCTTTGGGGAGGCCAGTCTTATAATCATGGGCTGGTCTGTGGCTCCCAGATTAGCTCTAGTCCTTTTGCCTCCTCATGCAACTATATTGATATTTGAGAGGGGATCTGCCTCTAGAAACCTTGGCTCTATATTAATTTAAATTCCCTCCCATTTGACAATTCCGCTCTTCCCATCTTACAATAAATTATGGAAAATGCTCTATTGCATGCACATTGACCCTGCACTAAGAGCACTATGGTCTTCTTGGTAGTGGGAAATCCTGTGCAACATCCCCTTCTTGATCACACTTGTAACAGTGAACCAGACCTCTTCCCCCTGTCCTTCCATCTCTTTTTCCTCCTAATCCTCACCCTCTAGGAGTCTCATTGAATTAGAAGTTCGATCGATCTAACAGATCAGCTAGAGAATCCAATTCCCTACACTAGTAGGTATGGTGAGTTGTTGAAGCACATAATTCACATTAATTTTTATTTTGAACATTGGAGTATTTTTGTAGTATTGGGCACAAATGAGGGGGGTGTCCATACCCCCTACATACCTCACAATAGTCCAGCTTGTTTTGTCTGGGGTATAAACCTTGCGATCATATTTTCACGACTCCTGTTGCGGGTGTAGGCCTAGGTGGTCCTACTAGAGTAGACATGGAATTTTCACCTCGCAACCTTGGCCATTTTGTAGAAACATGACCTTCCACTAAGCAGGCTTTACACCATATGTTTGGTCGCGTTAGGTGGGCTAGTTGAAGATTCTTCAATTTCTTTGTCATATTTTCAATTTGATGTTGTAGACCCAAAATGGATGGATCACGTGGTGTCATTGCCCCCCGATACTCATGTGGGTGTCCTACCATAGTTTCAATTTACATTGCTTGCTTGAGAGCATCTTGTAGTGTATGCATCAATGGCGTATGAGTGAGAGGAAATAGTGATTTGATAAACCAATCCCTTTGATTATTATGATCTATCAGGTAGCTTAGTTTACCAATTACATTTTTAAATATTTGCATCATCTCCCATGTAGTTTCTCCCTCCCGTTGTTTTATTTCCCACGACTCTGACAACCCTTGATGATTTGTCTGTGGAAGTTTAAATTCTTGTACAAATTCACTTTTAACATCATCCACAGTTGGTTGTCATGCAACTCTGACTACTTTGGCTATTTCCCTAAGAGTGGTCTGAAATTCGATTAATTTCACATCGCCTGATGTCTAGTGGGCCCTCCAAATGTTTTCATATAGATACTAGTGTTGTTCTATGTTGTCATTCCCTTTACCAAAGAACTTGGTATACCTAGCGAAAGATCTCACCATTTTTTATTGAGTTGGTGCTAAGAGTACAAATCCTCGGAACCCAGGTTGTATTGGTCCTTGCAGAATCGTACCATTACTACTAATTCCACTACTACTAGCACTAGCTTTATAACTAGCATGCACACTTTGAAATCTTATAAATTGATTAACTTAGATAGGATTTTGTCAGGATTATCATAGAGTACTAGGGGAAGATTGAGGGAGACACTACCTAAGCTTCAGGGAGATAGATTGTTGAATCCTTTGGATGCATCATCTTCAACATATAATATCCTTATATAAAAATACATGTCATCTTCCAGGATTCCCTCCAAGCATAGGCGGCCCTTTCCATCCAACATATCGATTTCCACTAGCAAGGATGGGTACTTGTCATGTTCACATACCACTGCTGTTGCGACCATATTTTCCCTTCCCACTGAACTTCCTTCCATACTTTCTCCCTCTTTCAGATCACTTAACACCGCTCCTATTCGATGTAATCCCTTCTATCACCTTTTAAACACCTACATGGCCCTTTCCTTCCATTTCTACATTATCTATGCTCTCCTTTGCGCTCTTAGATCCATCTCCTTTTAGAATTCATCTGCGTCTGATGTGAACGTTTTTCCTAAACATACATGGGAAAGAATGGGGAGGCCTGCATTGGAGTGTTCTCTATTTCAGTTGAGAATGGAGAACTAGCAGAAGATTATCCCTATGGGATGATTACATGGAGTGACTGTAGATATAGAAGGTGCGAGCGTGCTGGATGATTTTGAAGTAATAGATATTGTTGATGACAATAATTCATACCCTGCGCCACTTGGAATTGGTTGGGCTATTGATATGAATGGGTTAATCAATTTGGGGTAATCAATTGGAATTGTCTGGGCTATTTGTGTTGTAGTACCATTGGACCTTGCAGAAGGACCACGCTATACTGAAATGGTCCACAACTATGAGGACAGTAATAACGATTTGGATCAAATATACAAACCTACGGTGTGAGACCAAGATTGGGTTAATCCAATAGTTGATGGATGGATTGCATGGGACCATGAAAGCTCCTGTATCGCAGAGTTAGATGAATAATTGGAGCATTGGTAGAACAGGCTACATGAAGTATATATGCTACACTACAATATGATGACTAAATCATTGTGCTCTGTGTTATTGAAGGCAAGAAGTTTACCTTATTACGATGGTTTAATTATTGTATATAATTTTTTGGATGCTTTTGAAAGAGAAGTCCCAGAGGATCATCGTTTTCAGGCATTGGATTTGGCACTGCGCACGCTACGCCTACTCGATGGTGGGGTACGCACAAGGAAAACTTTGATGAATGGCGTGATTATAGGAGGATGATGAGGGTGTGATTTGGTCATCCTAAAGTATAGTTAACTAAAAAATATGATGGGAGGAATGATCTACGTGATCATTTAGCAAAGTGGACTAAAGTATACGAAACAACGCTGTAGCCAGAGTGGGTGCACTTATTCTGTCACACTCTTAATATAATATCTATGAATTGGTACCTGGAAATAGAGCTCTACCATAGCACCACGAAGAAGGACATCTTAAGGGAAGGCTTCTTGGTGACCTTCAGTTTTGAAGACGGATTCGAAAGCATTGATGAGGCACTGTAGGAGGCTAAGGCAACGATCTTTAGAATACCATAGGATCCTTTGGAATTGATTCAACTAGATTCAAGCACCTAGCCGTGCCATTCGCTAGAATGCTATAATGTGACTGCTGAAGGGGGGGATGAGGATCCAAGGTATATAAATATCCCAGAGATGGAGGGTCACTACGAGGTTGAAGGTCCACAGATAGAGAACATGGATATCACTGTGCCATTAAAGACTGGGCAAGTAAACATTGGTACTAAAGTAGAGCCAAAATTTGCAAAGATTGGAGATTACTGGGATGATGCCATAGTGGATGAAGTTGTTGACTTACTCTGCGAGTACTAGGATATTTTTCCTACAAAATTTTCGGACATGAAAGGCATCATAAGCGATGTGGGTGTGATGGAAATAACTTTGAAATCAGATGTGAAGCCCGTCAAGCAAAGGCCATATCTCCTTAATCCCAAATATAAGGAAAAGGTCTGCTTGGAGTTGGACAAGATGCTTGAGGTGGGCATTATCGAACCTGTGGAGGAATATAATTGGGTTCACCTTTTAAACATGGAGGATTGGGACTTGGCTGACCATGAGAGGTTTCCCCAACTTGCAATGAAGAATTACATGAAGTGAGTATATTACAAAGACTCTAGTGTCACTGTGTTGGAGACATTTCAGTGGATTTGCAAAGTAGAGTAGTCAGGGTTATTGAACCTATTGTGGGTGCCCCACTACCACCGCTCTAACATAAATACCACCTGTATACAGCAACAACGGACTCTAGTGCATGATGGGTGCTTATGGCTTGGCACGCCTATCCCCATTATGGACATGCTCATCCAAAGGATCACGTTCCTGCCACATGAAGGATTGAATCCAGCCAAGGAGTTTAGCCGAAAGACAAGCCAGTCGGACTTGGCAGAGAAGATGAAGAAGAAATTTGAGCTTCTCAAGGAGCTGCATGGGTACTCCATAACATCCATCAACAATCTTGCAGTGAAAATTTCCACCCAAATACTTGCCAATAAGGTCATGAGGAAGTGTCGAGCAGACGACGTTCCAGTGCCTGTGATCTTTTTAGATGCACAATGTGTAAAGGGCATGCAGTTTAACTGGTCGTGTTATTTATGTAGTGAGTTCCTTGTGAATTGTCACGAGGCTGAAGATGAGAGCAAGACCTTCCACTACGCATGGTTGTTTCTCTCCATTATACTGGTTGCTTGGGAGCTATAGGTGGACAGTCAGTTTCCTCCATTGGAGGTAGCCTTGCTGGAGGCTACAGATTTTTCCTCCCTTTGGGCCACAAAGGACCTCGCGCGGTCACAAAAATGAAGATTTTTATGGGTTTTGATGGAAGTGAGCATCTACATGGCCATCAACCAACACCCATAGTTGTGCCCAACTGTGTATGAGTAGTTGTCAAAGTATACAGAATTCAAGGCAGACTTCCACTACATTTATATCCAGGTGTGGAAGGATATGCAACAAAAGTGGTTTGATCTACCATATCTCACCACGGATGATGAAATTTAGGAGGTAATTAAGTGTTGGACAACATGCTAAACAAGACACGACTCGAAAAGGAGTGCGCTACAAAACAACATGCTAAACAAGAGTAGCATGACTCCGACCGAAGCAGTAAACCCCATTGACCTGAAACTAAAGAGGAAGATAAGTCAGCGCAGGGTGGTGGAGGCGATGGGAGACAAATCAATCCATTTCAGGTAAAAAGGTATAGGGAACTACAGTAGGAGGGGTCTTAAAAGGAGACAAAGGAGACCAAGCCACCGTTGGATCTCATTACAGTGACAGAGGGAAATCTCGACGAGATCAGGGAAAAAGTGCATGACACTACAGTCGAACTGTTGTAGTAGTTTGAGAAACAACACTTGCAGTCCTTAACTAAGATCTACACAAACTGCAGATCCGTACTAGTAGAATTTAGGTGGGCACAAGTCAAGTCAACAATGTATAGATGAGCCTGGCACCATGGCCAAGTCAGGCAGCAGAGCTAGTTAGGATAGTAGATCTCAAGACAATCACACTATCAGAAGGGTCCCTGAGCACAGAGTCAGCTGATGATAAGATCATCGTTAGCACCTTACAGAACATCAGCCTCAAAATTGCAGCTCTCCCTAATGAGGGTTAGTATCTTCATGCACTATGGAAAGGCATAAAAAAGGAACTGAGAGAGTTGAAGCAACACGCTCTCAGCTTAATAAGTGAGTATCGGGTGAACAATGAGAAAATTTTCACCGAGAAGATGGAGGCCCTGAAGGCAAGGGAAATGATACAGGTGCATAGTACCTAGCTGGAAGCCGTGGTTTCAGAGGCATGCAAGACAGTGCCAGAGTTGCACATACATGAGGAGGTACCAAATAAGGCCAAGATCTAGAAGCTAGTTGCGGGTGCCCGTGAGGTGAAGGGAAAGGTGGAAAGAGTTCAATTTGAACTCAACATGACAATAATGGAACTGGAGCTTAAGTCACAGCCTTCGACTCTTCCCGAAGTCAGAGAACAACACAAAGCTTCTGTCAAGGAAGGGATAGCTACTCTAGATGTTGTGATTAGTAATTACACAACTTTATTCCAACAAGCCATGGAAGTGGCAATGACCCTGCAGGAAATCCCACCATGAAGATATTGAATACAAAGATCCATGAGCTCCAGTAGCAATATGACAAGGTTAGGGAAATGATGCAATCCATTTCCACAGCGCATTGTCTCGTCAAGTTAGAGGAGGAAAAACAGCTCCTTACATAAGTGGAAGCAACCCAGAAAAAAGAGGAATTACTTAAGGCACGGTTGGGTCCTTGGTTGGGAAAAGCTTACAAAATCTCAACCAACATCTAGGAAAAGATGATGAACATGCAGCTCACACAACAAAAGATCAAATGAGCCAGTAAAGGACCATCTAGAGAGCAACTGGTTGAACAGGTAATGCAGGAAGCCACGTAGAGCGCGACTGAAGTAGCAGTTGTGTAGCTGGAAGTGGGGGATCTTCGCAGCAAGATCACCATGCCAGCCGAGTGACTCAAGGGTGAGTCATGACCTTTATGTTGGGGGCCTATTGGGATGGGGTCCCCTATTCCAGTGTTGGGGAAAAAGTCTAGGTTTTGATGTAAAAAGTTGTAAAGTCTCTGCAAATTAGGGACGCGGAGCGCAAAATTAGTTAAGAGTCAAAAAGGGTTTTTACCCTTAGTCATGTAAAATTGAGTCAGTTTTTGAAGATCTATCCATGGTCTGTAGACCATGGGATTGTATAAATAAGTGTGTCTCAGAGAGTCTAAGGTAGATAGATAGAGATATAAGTATTTCTTCGATGGGTACGAGGCCTAGAGTAGTGTCTGCAACTGAGTGTGCAGACCCCTGCAGCTGAGTGAGCATGGAAGTATTGAGTCTATAAACCTATAGTGAAGATCAATAACGAAGATTGTTGCAGAAATTCCTGTGTTTTATTTCTTTACTTCTGTTGTGTATGATTGCGAAATATGTTGTGATAAAATGATGTCTTTATAAAATAATGATGTATTGATGCACGAATTTAATTGATCTGTCTTATTATCTGAACATAATTAATGTTAAGTGATTACACAAAGATCATAACACTTTCTGTTAAAGTTATTGAACACTTAGGTAGATCTGAGTAAATACTGATCTAAGGGTAATCTATGGTGCATGTAAGTAGCTAATTTCCCTTTGTAGGGTCCACAAAAGCTAGTCATAGACCTTCACGAATGTCTAGAGGCCGATTTAGGGGAGTTAGAATGCTAAGCCTTAAGGGCTTAGAAATCTGTGCGAAGGCGGATCTAGGTCATAGAAAGACATCACACTGATTTCTGGATGCAAAAACTTGGTTTCAGCATCCCCCCATACTGCTTCAGGTGAGACTTCAGTCTGCGCTACGTGGATTGATGCCGAGAGGGCCAATAGTGTAGGGATTTTATTGATGCAACTAACTCTGAACCTAGGTCAGGACCCACTAAGCCAACAAATGGTTCCATTGCCCGGATTGGGATTTGTATAAAGAGATGTGTGATGTTGCATCATTGGAATCTAACCAAGAAGGAAATTGAGAAGTGGTTGGATAGAAAAATCCATGAATTCACGGTACTAGAAAATAGGAATTCACACTTGACAAAAGAACAGTGGTTGGATAGATATTTGCACATATAAATACACAAAAGTTTTTTCTGTATCTTCTCGATTGAACTATATGAGTGGATAGCTAAATTTGCAGATGAACAAGGAAGGTGGAGGCTTGACGATCCAATGATCTAGACCCAGGAGCTTGTGTGGAGGTTGGAAGTCTCTGAAGATAAGATCGCGCACGTTATTGACCATTGGCTTGATCGGGTTATAGGAGGATTTGTTACAGAATTCATGATTGACACCTCAGTGAGTTACAATGAAGTAGAGCGTTGCTTCTTCAAGGGACTGCGAAGTATGTATGTGAGGTCTTTAAATACCTGGACTAAGATGCTCTTGTGTAAAAAATGGGTTATGCCATTGCCTTGATGTTTGGATCTACGCAAAGTGGATGGAGCTTTAGAAACAAACAAGATGTAGGTCCTAAATGTAGCTCGTTAAACAGACCTCCTTCAAGTGATGATGAAGGAGTAAAGCAGGCCTTGCCACAAAGCGTTGTCCAGTTGATAAGGTAGGGTTTTTTGTGGATACATCTTCCATCCACACCACCTCCACCTTCACCTTCACAACCTATAGCTTCATCCACTTCACCACCACCACCACCACCATCGTTTGACATGTCGAATACCATGAAGTTTCCCTTTTTCAAGGTCTTAGGAAGTGAGAATACATATCAGTTTTGGTTTGTTGCGAAGGGACAACACAACAGATTATGGATGATAACATAAAGAAGGCACAATTGGTTACTGCTCTACAGGATCACGCACTGACATGATACGTTAAGTACTACACTGATAATATATTGGCGTCATTAATAGACACTTAGACCACTGTGAATAAATAATTTGGTAAGCCCAATTCTGACTCGCAATCAATTATTGGGTTTAACAAAATCACAATGACACCTGGTGAAACACCCTGAGAGCTAGATCGAAGACTAAAGTTCGGGATCCGTGAAGCTAATATAAATGTGACAGATAGTCAACACCGTGAGTGGTTTTTAGCCTTGCTCCTACCCCACCTAAAGATTTCTTTATCATAGAAAAAGATAGGAGCTTAGGCAGAAGCTCTTTAAGAGTCCAAAAAAGTCACTCGCAGTTGGAAAACCTCTGTTTGGAATTGCAGAGATTGAAAAAAGAAAAGGAGGCCAGGACAGAGGTGCGCGAGGAACTCTGGTGCCTCAAGTGTAAGAGCCAGGGGCATGATAAGGATCATTGCCCTGTCTTAGTGAATTATATCACGGGGGGTGGGGGGGGGATGCCCCTGTGGTAGGAAGATCTAGCATGGCCAATGATTTGAAAATCACTTGTGAGTGATCTCAATTAATTAATTAATGAAGGTATTATAGACTCATGTGTTGGTGTGTGTCTATGTTATCTTATGAAACAGATCGATAAGATTGCAAAATACATAGACACTAGGAAACAGTAAGAGAAAACACAACAAGCAAATGCAAAACACAACAATTTAATAAGCAGATCAGCCAATCCTCCTGGGTTATGTCTCTGGTCTAACTTTCAGTGGTGGGGCTTCTTTATTGTGTCTTTAAGTAGATTTTTACATTGAGGAGCTCAATTTGAGTCTCCTGAAACAAATGTTGCTTATTAGGGTGGTACTTGGGTTCCCGAAGCCACTAGAGTGCACAGACTCCCCCTTACTAAGTCTCGACCTCAACTGGTCTTAATGGGATGAGTCCAAATTGGTACTCAATTCTCGACAGATATAATCTCAGGGATTGCTTGAACGTCTCAAGCTTGGTTCTGTCTACTCGATGTTGCCTTAGCTCTGTAGGTCAGCTCGGTTCTCTGTTCTCTACTACTTGATTCACTCTCTGTTTTGTCTCTCTGTCTCACTGTCTCCTTCTTCTCTTTGTTTTTTTTTCTATATCTATTCATGGCTTAAAGCCAATCCATCCCTTGGTTGTTCAGTTCCTCTTCCATCTCTTCGGATTGCCTGCTGCTATCCACTTGGAATTCCCTGCCTCTGCATCATCGATACTGTGTAACGTTTCACTGGGAGGTGACCACTTGTCCTCTCACGAACTGAGCGCCACCTCTTCCTCGATGGTTCATTATTTCGTTTACTTTGTGAAATGATTCATCTTCCAGCTCAGTGGTCAAATCGGACCCCAAACCTTTATGCGACATAGCTTATTTCTCCCTCAAAATCCAGTCTCCCATCGGGTGTAATCTCTACTGTTAGATCCGAGACCCCTAGATCCTATGGTTATCGCTCTTATCACAGGGTTGAATTGCTTGAATGTTAGCCCACGATGAGAGTGGTTTTCTCTCTCATCCATCGGACATGCATCATCCAACGTATGGAATCGCTCGTTCTCTTGACAAACCCGCTTACCGCCCGAAACGCCTTCGATATACCACTGGTTTTGGAGCGCGGGACATGCCTATCATTTCAGCACTTTTCCCACGGTTTTTTGATTTCCTTGTGACTAAGAACTCAGGGCTTTTCCATTTTGAGGGGTTTTACCCAGCAATGTGCAATTAGCACTTTCACATAAAGAAACAGTCTTCGTTTTCTGATTTGGATTTCCCAATTGCTATTTTGAACTACTGCACGGTCTCCATGGGCCAACGGTTAGCGCGCTTTGACCAAGGTCCTCATTATTTTGTGTTGGCTACAAACCTCCATTGTCTAGAGGTCCTTCCTAATAGCACTTTGTTCATAAGTTTTTGAAGTCTGTCATGATTTGAAACAATCATAGAACTCTGATAATTTTCAAGGATCCAATTCGGATCACGGACTTCCCATTGAAAAATATTTTGGACCACCAAAAGTTGGTTTTCAAGCATCGACTAAGTGAGGATACAAATATCTCACTTGTCTAATCTCTATCCATTTACATTGCTCAGCCGAACCCTTGAGCCCAACTTTGAGGTGCTCAACATCTCCCTTGCACGCCATTCTCACCTTCCTATCCAGAACTGTGTCTTCCTGCAATTCATTAAGATATTCAGGTAGCAGGTCATCAATAGAAGGCAATTGACTCTGTTTTTCAGGATCCTCAATTAATGAAGGTTCAAATAGTCTCAAGCTATCTACATTTACGACTGAGTAGATGTGCATGTAAGCTGGTAAATAAATGGGAAAAGAATTCTCACCAATTTTCTTAAGTATCTTGAAAGGTCCATACGTGATAGGTTTTAGCTTTTTACCTTCACCTTGCATTTTTTCCTTGCTGATATGCAGCCAAACTTGATCACCAACTTGGAAACTATGCTTCATCTGATGCTTGTCATGCCTTGCCTTGTATTTGGCCTGGCTATTTTCCAACTGTTCCTGTACTTCCTGGTGAATCTCTTAGATTTTTTCAATGAACCTAGTTGTCCTGTCCACATCGTTGTGTCCCTCAACTGTTGTGTCCTTACCAAAGACAAAATCCAAAGGAGACCTTGGTGTGAAACCAAAACAGGTCTCAAAAGGGGATCTTTGTGTAGAAGAATGTTTGGCTCAGTTGTAAGCATGCTGCACATAACACAAATGTTCATCCCAAAGCTTAGAATGCTTGTTGCAATATCCCTTGAGCAACTGGATCACTGTCCTGTTGACTACTTCTATCTAGCCATCGATTTGTGGATGGAAAGCTATGCCTTTTTTCAGTTTGGTGTCCAATAGTTCCCACAGAATTGACCAAAACTTTCCCAAAAATCGGGTGTCTCGATCAGATACAATGGAAGTGGGTAATCCAAATGAACCCATACATGTTGAAAGAACAGTTTTGCAGTTTGTTCAACTGTAATCTATTTATTACAAGGTATCAAAATACACATTTTGTTGAACCTATCCACAACAACATACAAATAATCATGACCTTTCCTAGATTTAGGCAGTCCTCCAACAAAATCCATGGAAACACTTTCCCAGGGATGAGAAGGAATTGGTAATGGAGTGTACAAGCCTAGTTTTCTGTTGCTGGGCTTGCTCTTAGTAGACATAGTACACCCTCTTACATATCTAGAAATTGTCTCATTCATTCTTGGCCAATAACAAAATCTTTGCAGTTGTGCAATTGTTTTACTTACTCCAAAGTGACCTAATATTAGATAAGTGTGTGCTTCTTGAATTATATTTACTCTTTCAATTTGTGGAATGCATAACTTCCCACAATGATATATGAGTCGATCCTTTACATGATAATCCAATTCTTCTACTCGTTTTCCTTGACTTAAAGTTGCATATACATCTTTAAAGTCTATATCTTGAGCATATTGTTCAATGTAGCTCTCATGTAACATAGAATTATGCTTAATTATAGAAGATTCATTTATAATGAGTCTAGATAACATATCTGCAACTTTATTGTGTATGCCCTTTTTATATCTCATGACTAAATGAAACTGTTGTAGAAAACCCATCCATCTATAGTGTCTTGATTGTTGCAACTTAGTTTGGGAGTGTAGATATTGCAGTGGTTGATGATCAGTATGTATTACTGTCTCTTTTCCCATTAAGTAATGTTTCCACTTTTTCACACTCTGTACTAATGCATACAATTCTTTATCATATGTAGGATAGTTAACTACTACAGAATTAAATGTCTCAGAATGATAACATATGGGTTTTCCGTGCTGTGTCAAGACTGCTCCCATGGCATAGTCACTGGCATCCGTTTGGATCCCAAACAATCTTTGAAGATCAGGGAGTGCTAGTATTGGTGCTATACTAATCTTTTCTTTCAAGGTGTCGAAGGCTTTGTGCTATTTTCCTCCCCATTGAAACACTTTGTTCAATCATGTTAAAGCATGTAAGGGATTTGCAATTAAGGAAAAGTTAGAAATGAACTTTCTCCAATATTGTGTTGCTCCTAAGAAGCTCCTAACTTCTGTAGCAGATTTGGGTTTAGGCCAGTTTACACTGACTGCCACTTTAGAGGGATCTATCTTCAATCCACCGCCCCCTACTATATGTCCCAAATAATTCAAAGATGTTTTGCCAAATTCACATTTTGAGATTTTAACCTAAATTTTTTCTCTTTTCAAAACATCTAGTTTCTGCTTAACATGCTTTAAATGTTCTTCCCATGTTTTGCTAAATATCAGAATGTCACCCAGATACATAATAACAAAATCATCAAGAAAAGGTCTGAGTACATCATTCATTAATCTCATGAAAGTAGCAGGAGAATTAGTTAAGCCAAAAGGCATAACCAGCCACTCATACAACCCCTACCTTGTCTTGAATGCAGTCTTCCATGCATCCTGTTCTGCAACTCTGACCTGATGGTATCCACTATGCAAGTCTAACTTGGAAAAATAAACAGCTTCTTTCAATTTATCTAATAGATCATCTATGCAAGGAAGGGGATAACTATTTTTTATTGTTATCTTATTCAGTGCTCGGTAATCAATGCACATTCTCCACGAGCCATCTTTCTTTCTCACCAAAATGATTGGTGACCCACATGGTGATGTGCTAGGTCTGATGAATCCCTTCTCGAGCAACTCCTACAACTGCTTCTTGATTTCTACGTTCTCTAAAGAGTACAACCTGTACATTCCAATGTTAGGCAATGGAGCATCTTGCTACAAAATAATATCATGCACTATTTCCTTTTTGTGTGGCAGACCTTTAGGTTCTTGAAACAAGATATCATATTCTGAAACAATTTTTTCTAGATCAACTTGTTGTTTAGCATTACAACCCTCAAATACATTGGTTTTATCAGGTTTCTTTTCCTTTACAACCATCAATAAAAATTGTTTGCATGAATTTATCATTCATTTCATCTACCTTGAGTTTATCAGAGTATAATTATTCTTCAGCTTATGAGCTCTTACAAATTATTCGATTCCATCTTTAAAAAATAGATACTTGTTCTTAGCTCTATAGAAGATAGCTTTTCTATCATACAAGGACTTCCTAAAACAATTCCACATATATCCAAAGGAATTATGTCTAACTCAACCTTATCCACAAATGCTAACCCAAAATAAAACTTGAGTTTGCATTGTCTAGTCACTTGTAGTTGTGCTTTATCATTTAACCATCCTAATGGGTATGGTTTCTTATGAGGTGTAATCACTAACCCCAACTTCTTTACAATTGCTTCAGAAATTAAATTTACTTGTGAGCCACTATCAAACAAAGTATCAATCTTTTGATGTTTGGAAATAACTTGAATATGGAAAAGCTCAAGTCTTTTTCTCTCATTTTCTTCATCAATAGTAGATTGTGTAGAATTACTATTAGATGCTTTAGAATTCTTACCTTGTATACTTGTGGCTACAATGGTTGTTTCATCTCCTGAGTCTGACCCCAAATCTTTTTGAATAGCTACAATAGTCTTCTTCTTCTTGCCCTCGAACTTCTTAGGTCTCAACTCCAGATGCAGAATCCAACAATGCTCATCATCATGCCCATCCTTCTTACAATGAGTGCATGAAGACTTGATTTTCTATGTAGTGTTGGCCTTCCTTGCTTTCCATTTATGTTTTATTTTCTCCTTATTCTTGCTTGCAGTGGGTTGGGATGATCCCCCAACTTCTGGACTTCCATTCTTTCCTCTAGCTTCTAGATGTGAAGCTTGAACCAATACCCCATCTATACAAGTGGGATTAAACATGAGGATAGTGTGCCTCATGTAGCTATCTAGACCACCAATGTAATTCAACAGAGTCTCAGGTGAGTCTAATGAGATTCCTAGAATCAATACCCTCTTTCTAAATTCTTGGGTGTAACCTTGTACACTTTTCCCTTTCAACTGTCGAAGAGTTTGCTAGCTCATCATGGCTTGTTGCATGTAGACCAATGGATAGAACTGCTTTTTGATTGCAGAAACAAATTGACTCCAAATAAAAATAGTCTTACCATGTCTCTTCTTGTTAGCTTGGGTCCTACCTTCCCACCAAACCAAGGCAGTGCCTCCAAGGCATAGGCTTTCCATCTAAATCTTGCTCTTGTCTGAATCAATACTCTGCACTCTGCAATAAACATCAATTTGTCTAATCCAATTGTCCAGCTTTTCTGCATTCAACTCTCCATCATATATTGGTAAATCAAATTTAACATCTAGTTTAATCAAAGATTTCTTCTTTGTATGTTTAGGGCTATTAGGAGGTGTGAGAAATCTTTCCTCTTTCCCTTTGCCTTTGGAGTGGTCATGGAGGAGAGACTCATCTTCTCCATTGTCTTGTTTGGAGCCTGATGAATCTTCATCCTTGTGTTTTCTAAAATCCTTATACATTTCTTCTACCATGGACCTTATGGCTAGGAAACTATCTATGAATTGATGGTATGGCCCCACATAACCTTCCTATGACATTATGTTCTGAGGATAGGCTCTTCTAATTTCAGGATCAGTTTCGATCAACTCTCATTTTCCCAATTTGAGCTTTGATCTAGTTATCATTCAACAGCTAAATCCAGCACAAGCTTTTCTAACCTTAATAGCCTAGGGCTCTGATACCACTTGATCTAAAAATCACTTGCGAGTGATCTCAGTTAATTAATTAATGAAGGTAATACAGACTCATGTGTTGGTGTGTGTCTATGTTATCTTAGGCAACATATTGATAAGATTGCAAAATACACGGACACTGGGAAACAATAAGAGAAAACACAACAATTTAATAAGGAGTTCACCCAATCCTCCTAGGCTATGTCTCTGGTCCAACTTTCAGTGGTGGCCTTCTTTATTGTATCTTTAAGCATAGTTTTTACAATGAGGAGCTCAATTTGAGTCTTCTGAAATAGATGATGCTTAGTAGGGTGGTACTTGGATTCCCCAAGCCACTACAGTGCACAGAATCCCCCTTACTAAGTATCGACCTCAACTGGTCTTAATGGGATGAGTCTAGATTGGTACTCACCTAAAGATCAAGATAAAACCACATTCACCTGCGCATGGGGAACTTATGCCTACCAAGTACTCCCTTTGGATTATGCAATGCACCAGCAACATTCCAAAGAGCAGTACTAGGAATTTTTTTTATTATCTAATACATGATTGTGTAGAGGTATATATGGGTGACTTTACAGTTTATGGGAATACATGTGAGGAAGCTTTAGAAAATTTGGAAAATGTTCTTAAAAGATGTAAAGAAGCAAACCTTTCACTAAGCCATGAAAAATGTTTTATGATGTTTACAAAAGGGATTGTTTTAGGACATCACATTTCAGCAGATGGAATTAAAGTTGATAAATCTAAAGTTGAAGTCATCTCTAAATTATCAATTCCAAGTTGTGAAAAGGATGTTAGAAGTTTTCTAGGATTCACAAGATACTATAGAAGGTTTATATAAAATTTCACTAAACCAGCATCACCACTCTTTAAATTGATCACCAAAGATAGCGAATTCAATTGGAATCTTGATTGTGAGTTGGAATTTGAGACTTTGAAAGAAAAAATTTCTGAGGCACCCATCTTAAGATGTCCAAATTGGAAACTACCTTTTCATATTTCAACAGATGCTTCAGATATAGCTTTGGGAGTTGTATTAGGACAAAAAGATTTTATCCCTTATGCCATCTATTACACAAGCAAGATTTTGACTCCCACTGAATCAAATTACACTGTAACTGAAAAATAATTCTTAGTCGTTGTTCATGCTATCAACAAGTTCAGACATTATATAATAGGCTATGAAACCTTTGTTCATATAGATCACTCTGCAATTAGGTACTTAATGAATAAATTGATTACTAATGGAAAACTTACAAGATGGTTATTACTCTTGCAAGAATTCAACATCACTATTTTAGATAGACCTAGAAAACAAAACACAGTTGTTGATTTCTTATATAGAATTAAAAATATCAAATATGAGCTCCAGTTGAAGATAAATTTCTTGAAGAATATCTTTTTGCAATAACTACTCAAACCCCTTGGTTTGCAGATATTGCTAATTACTTAGTCATAGGGAAAGTACATTCACATTTGTTTCCTAAGGAGAAAAGAAAAATCATTCAAACAAGTGCAAGTTACTCATGGATTACTAACGAATTGTATTAAACAGGTCTAGATCTCATGATCAGAAGATGTGATTGAGAAGATGAAATGCCTGAAATTCTTAAGGCATGTCATGATGGACCTTATGGTGGAAACTTTGCTGACAAAAGGACAACCTATAAAATCCTTCATTTAGGATATTATTGGCCCTACATCCTTAGATATGCCAAAGAATATGTCAAAAGGTGTGACAACTATCAAAGGGTAGGGAAACCTGCTCCTTCAAATGAAATGCCACTACAAACTCAGGTACTCATTGAACCTTTTGAAAAATGGGCCTTGGATTTTGTTGGACCAATTAATTCTCCATCTAAACAAAATAAGTATATTTTTGTATTCACCGATTATGTCACCAAATGGGTAGAGGCTAAAGCATTACCTTTTGCTAATGAAAAATCTGTAGTTAATTTTCTTTTTGAGGGAATCTTCACTCATTTTGGTGTTCCAAGAGAAATAGTGACAGATCAAGGATCTCAATTTACATTTAAATGGTGGATAGCCTTGTGGAAGAATATAAGATAAACATAGGAAGTCTACTCCTTACCATCCGCAAGCAAACAATCAAGTTGAATCTACCAATAAGGTGATTGAAGGAATTCCCACTAGGACTATACATCTACATAGAAGAGATTGGGCAGAAAGGCTTCCTGAAGCCTTATGGGCCTACAAAACTACATGGAGGAACACAACATGACATACTCCCTATGAGCTTGTTTATGGGATGCAAGTCCTGTTCCCTATAGAGTTTCAAATCAAAACCTTCAAGATGGCAATCCAATTGGGACTGAATTTATCAAAAGCATAGAAACATAGATTGGAGAAACTCAATGAGCTTGATGAAATCAGGCAAGATGTAGTTCAAAGAACCAGTTTAGTCCAACAACAAAGGGCTAAATGGCATGATAAGTATATCAAGGAGAAAAAGTTTCAAGTAGGGGATTGGGCACTTTTGTTTGATTCAAAATTCAAGGATTTCCAAAGGAAGTTTCAGACTCATTGGCTTGGGCCATATGAGATTGAAGAAATATTTAATAATGGAGCAGTGAGAATAAGGAAAATATATGAGAGAAAGGTACCTCTTCTTGTGAATGGTCATTATTTAAAGATATATCATAAGCCAATTTCAAGGGATGATTTTGTCAGAATTTTCCAAGATAACAGTGAGATGAAGTTGGTGAAGAAGAATTCTTCTTCTCCACTAACTTATTTTTT